>JNHY02000035.1:0-95871 GCA_001691755.2 Amanita polypyramis BW_CC | reverse complement strand
ACTTCCCAGTGGGCCATAACAACTCAGCTTCCACAGAATTAAGATCTACAGATCCTGCTTCACTATGATGCTGACACTCACAGATTTTATATGCCATGCAAAATTGCAGAACCCAACTGTCTCCTGATAATCTCTCATGATCAGGGACATCAAATGCTTCTTCAAACCATTGCTGTTTCTCCTTCAGCATAGGCCCTGTCATGTGCTCTCCCTTTTTTTCATATGATGAAACCATTTCACCAATGCCCTTTCAACATCTGGTCTAATGACAGCTCAGGGCCTTCTTCCTGATAACACATTTGGGTGACTATGGACACATGCTTCCAGCTCTGATCACTCCCATAACTTGTGAGATAAGGTTGACTGATCAAAGATCAGATGTCCCAATGGTCATGTCTGGAAATATCTGACAACAGCTGCTTGTTTCACATCACAATGGGAATTGATATAAGCAAAGACTGTCATCCAGTTTGAAAGGGTAAGGTTTTGACATGATTGTTTTGCCAGGAGCATGGCAGATGTGGTGGGAGCATCCTTCAGCTTGGGGACTTGTTTTATTTTTTTTTGGCAGGCTGAGTGACAGACTTGTCAACAGCTTTGTGTTTGAGAAGATTAGTAGATTGATTAGGGGTAGAGTTAGTTCACAATAAAATTTCCAGCTCTTCTACAGCTTAAATACACAACAGTGGAACAGGGAAGTGAGCTCAACACCAGGGCAAGCCATATACATGGTCAGATACATACCAACCAGAGCACAAATATTGGCCAGACCAGCCTCATAATGCATATTTGCCATCTTCAGTTTATGCATTATGCAAAATTGCTGACATTCGGGTGCACCCGAGGTGGGACCCTGCAAAATCCTATGCATTACTAGGGATATGCATTAAGAGCATATGCATTAGTGGGATGTCTACTGTATAGCCTCAGGTTTACAGAGCATAACTCACCCAAACAGGGCTTAGGGTCTGGCTTTGATGTCGGGCACCTTCAACCATTGTGAAAGCGCGCTCTCGTTTTTGCGCGAACAGTCCACTTGCGGGTCTATGGTTCGCGTGCGAAAGATGGATGTTTTTCATTGGGACGGGCTCGTCTGTCCCTGCATTAGGGCTTGGATTTTACCTTCGTGTATGATGTATTACTTATGGTCATGCTGTGAGGGGATTACGCTAAACCGGAAAGTGCCAGGTACCTGTCGAAGTAAGTTCAATTTATCGGTGATAAGCATCACCACCGTTCGTACCAGTTCATTCACACCCCCTGTCGTAACTCATGTCGTTGTCCTCAGGCGAACTCCGTTCCGCATATTTTCCAACCATCTCGCAAGCCTCCAAGTATGAGTGCCAAGATTACGAAGATAGGTCAAAGGACGAACAGTAGGCGATCTTCGTATATCGGATAATGAATGGAAGCGGTTAAGCCTTAAGA
The DNA here is from genome assembly GCA_001691755.2 of Amanita polypyramis BW_CC. NCBI lineage: Eukaryota > Fungi > Basidiomycota > Agaricomycetes > Agaricales > Amanitaceae > Amanita > Amanita polypyramis. The sequence continues at coordinate 94,443 of JNHY02000035.1, read as the reverse complement.
GCGATGTTAAATTTTGAGAATGCAATTTCCGTTCTCATGACCCAATGCACGACGCTGAAGTCAGAGAATGGGGCTAGCGCGTTCATGTATGGTGAGAAACTTCAGGGGTGGGTTCATTCGGACACATACGTTGCCGATGCGAAGGAGGTAAGTTTTGGGATGTTGGGACGGGGGTGTTGTTGGTGTCTATGCTATCCAAAGTATTTGGATGGGTTATATGTTTATACCAATGCAAAGTGCAGAATTCCATGAAATGGCTGGTGTATGGAGGGACTCGGCGCGATGTCGAGGTCTGTACGCCATATTCTCGATCACCATAGTGTTTCCAAAGCCGTACACATCTAGTCGTGGCTATGTTATTGTACATCCAGGCGTGCCAACAAGCAACAGAAATCTCCTGGCTGTTACCATAGGTGTCAGAGGCTTATTCTCCACCTTTCCGGTCTGGATTGCAGAGACGAAACCTTGCCCAACACGCTACCGAGCCGTAAAGTGTTGATGACAAATAAGGAACGTGTATGGCTTCATGGCCGGGAGTCGAATGGCTCCATTATTCCTCAGCTTGGTGAATCCTATTTGCGACCGACCTAATGCATAGTGCAACGGTAGGACGGTGGGGCCATCTACTTTTTCGATTGCAACAAACGCCAGAGAAGGCAATGGGGATATCGATGTCTTGACAAGATATTTTTATGCCGTGAAGAAGCGCCTTCCCTCTATTGGTAAGACAAGGCTGTGCCATTCCCTTGATGCTCGCTTTCGGTGTATTCGAGACGTCCCTGTTTGTCGTGTGAGGAGAAGTACGACTTCACTGGGAAGGTACTGGATATCAGACGGCACAGCACGGTACAATTGATGATCGTGACTGTATAATTATGCAACCGAAACTGAATTCGCCTTGTGAATCCGGAACAGCCGGCCCCCAAATGCGATGACAAGGTCGTAGGGACAAAGATAGGTGGGGAGGGTTTCGTGTGTTCTAAGACGGATAGATTGATGGTGTCATCTGGAAGGTCTGTAAGTATTGCATAATTCCTTGTCCGTTCAATTCAAGTTGCATAAATTCGAGTGGGCACGGTAAATTAACAGAGAACCAGGTGCTGCCTGCCAACAATCAGTAGTTATATCATCTCTATGGAAACCAGGTGCTATAGGGAGGCGTTTAGGATATGATTGAGCGCGTGAAGAAACTGGCCCAAATCAAATGTGGTAATCCAACCCGTACTTATTGTCCCGTTCCTTTGTGCTTTGTTTCCTCGACCCACATCTACCCTCTACCATGCCGGAGACCACTGCGAACGGTCAAGCCCAACAACAGCCAGCTGCCAAAACCAGGCACGGCCATGCTGCTTCTGCTGCGCAGCCTGCACCAAGAAAGGTGCGGTTCAACGTCGGTGAGGATTTAACCGTAATGCCATCAGTCGTCACCTAACTCTTGTCTCAAGGAACACAATATCAAGTACTCGATGTTGTTGGTGAAGGCGCGTACGGTATCGTGTGTTCGGCAGTCCACCGACCTAGCGGGCGGAAAGTTGCAATCAAGAAGATAGCACCATTCGACCATTCGATGTTCTGCCTGCGGACTCTTCGCGAGCTTAAGCTACTTAAATTCTTGAGCGAAGCCGGCGTTAGTGAGAATGTATGATGCATTAACACCACCTTGATACCCACCTGACGTTAATGCAAGATTATCTCTATCTTAGATATAATCAGGCCTTCTTCGTTTGAGGCGTTCAAGGAGGTCTACTGTGAGGGGGTTTCCTCCTTTTATCATCAGAATAACTAATGCCACCTTCAAATCAGTGATTCAGGAGTTGATGGAGACAGATATGCACCGAGTAATTAGGACGCAAGATTTATCGGATGATCATGCACAATACTTTGTATACCAGACCCTGCGGGCCCTCAAAGCAATTCATTCAGCGGATGTCATCCACCGTGATTTAAAACCCTCCAATCTACTTTTAAACGCCAATTGCGATTTAAAAGTATGCGATTTCGGGCTTGCACGTTCCGTCCGGACAGCGGAGCCCTCCGGGACAGAAATAGGCTTCATGACTGAATACGTTGCAACTCGTTGGTATCGAGCTCCAGAGATTATGCTCACATTCAAGCAATATACCAAGGTCTGTAGCATATAGTTACAGTTCCGTATCTTGGACTAAAACTTCTCAGGCTATTGATGTTTGGTCTGTCGGATGTATCTTGGCTGAAATGCTCTCTGGGAAGCCATTATTCCCTGGACGTGACTACCATCATCAGCTGACACTAATTCTTGACGTCCTTGGAACTCCAACATTGGATGAGTTCTATGCGATTACGACCCGTCGTTCGAGGGACTATATTCGGGCCTTGCCCTTCAGGAAGCGGCGGCCTTTCTCGCAATTGTTCCCAAATGCCAGCCCATTAGCAGTAGACTTTTTGACAAAGACACTGGTAACACAATCATCACATTGAATTTTGTCGCAACTGACTTTTAACTTTCAAGACATTCGATCCCAAGAAGCGCCTTACTGTCGAGCAGGCCCTCGCCCACCCATATCTCGAAGCATACGTATGTTGTTGATTCTCGTTATTAGTTGTGCCTCCCTGAACCTTTTTCATAGCATGATCCTGAGGACGAACCAGTTGCACCCCCCTTGGACCCAGAGTTCTTTGAATTTGACCGTAAGTAGTAGATCAGGTGGTTTAATGATGTGTACCTAATTTCTCGGTACAGTGCACAAAGACGATATCAGCAGAGAGCAACTCAAGGAGCTCTTATATGACGAAATCATGTCATTCAAGAGCGCTCCCATCACATAACGTCTCCTGTGCAACGTACAATCGACTCCAGCGACTTGATACCGGCTTTATAGCCTTTATCTTACTTTTACTTTCTTTGACGTTTTGTAGTCGCTATTTCGGTTACGGCGTATATCACGTATAGAGCAATGAGGAAGGTTGGCCTTGCCACTTGGCTTGCCTTTTGTTGTACAATATAAACAAAGGATTGTACAAGAATGTCAATGTCAGTGTCACTATGGATATGGCACCATCAATGTCAAGTCTTGCAACTCTACACTTTCACGTCATCCATAACAATCGCGGCAAACCACACGACAGTCGTATGACAATGTTAACATACACACATAATCGTACTCTGCTTTAGCTTTGCCAGATTTTTTTTTTCATAATCATGCATACAAAAGACAATCATAAAATGGTTTCAAAATGTGATGATAAGCAATGCATTCAGAGCGAGCATGAGCGACGACAAAAAAGGCGCGGCAGACAACCAAAGACCAAAGACAAGCTGGTGATGAATGAAAGCGTAAAAAAAATGTTTTATAAGAAAAAGGATCATAATACATGTCAGCCGTTACAACGAGATTAGGAGAAGGAACAGGAATCGAAGAGACTGCATCGATAACTTGCCAATGGCGTTTTTGGGTCAGGCGTTCCTCGTCTTGTGAGCAGGCGTAGAACATTTCCGACCACCAGACTCTTTGATTTTTCTTTCCCATCGCAACGACCGCCTTCTTGACGTAGAATGGTAAAGGTGAGAGGCCGGGACCCTCTCTACTTGGGCCCAGATCCCCTTCCTCCCCTTCCGATGCCACCTCTCCTGTATCCACCTTGTCCACCGGCACCACCACCACCGGCACCACGTCCTTCGCCATTCATACCAGGTGGACCACCACGACCCCGGCCTGCAGGCCGGTCACTCCGTTCCTTTTTGATCTCAACAAATATGCGAACCTGGCCCGTTTCACCCCCGACGTCAATATGAAGGCCACCTTCGCCGCCTTGGTTCTGAGGAAGACTGGCAGTGATAGCACGTCGAGCCGACTGGACTGATTGGAACTCGACGAACGCGCATATCCTTGACCGCACAATCTCAACCTCCTTGACGGGACCGAAGCGCTGTGTCAGAAGTGTGGAAAGTGCCTCCCGTGTTACTTGTTCCGTTACACCCTGTAGTCGCGTTAGTATAATGAAGTTAGATTTAAATTAGAGAATACCAGAGACCTTTACGAAGCAATGAGGCGTTGATACGCTCTGTGCAGCGACGTAGGATGGATGATCAGGTCTTCCTTGCCCGGTATGTTGGCCGCCGGGCCGACCACCAGAGGGCTGACCGGCAGTTGGAGGTGTTTGCGCTCCACTTGCAGGCCCAGGGCTAGCAGAAGCAGAAGCAGGGACCTCGGTCGTACCACGAGAATCGGTGGCCACGGTGGGACCCCACTTCTTAGGATTAGAAGCAGCGAGTGAAGCCCATGAACGAGGAGCTGAAGGAGCCGGAGTAGCAGCTTGAACCTGAGAAGTAGGGGCAGTGTGGTTCGATCCAGTGGAGGGAGTAGGGGTAATTGGAATAGGTTGAGAGGGAGGACCGGCGGCTGCAATAGGAGGAAGTTGTTGGGGAAGCGCAGAAGCAGGAGTTAAAGGCTTTTCAACCGGGGGAGGGGATAGATTTTCGGCCTCTGATGCTCCAATGCCGTTTGTCTCCGGTACAATAGAAGGAGGTTGTGGCTCGGAAGTGGGCGCTTGAACTTCTGTAGAGTCAGTGGTGGACTCGTCCTCAACAACAGGGGCAGAAGCCAAAGCTGGAGAGGTAGGTTCCCTGACGGGCTCCGGAGCTGGGGCAGGTGGGGCCGGGGTAGGAGCAACGTCTGGAACAACTGACGGTGCCTCAGTCTCAGTCTCAGTCTCAGTCTCGGTAACCTCGGCAGCTTCATCGCTCTCAACAGTCTCTTCCTTGAGGAACCGGAAGATGTCATTGAGAACGAAGTAGCCGTTGGGCTGCTCGGCCAAGAAAAAGGTCTGAACAAATTTACGCCAGGGCTCGCCGTGATTGGACATTTCACCAATAACCTGGATGATAATGCCCCCATTGGCAGAAGACTGGGCATCGACGGAGTGGATGAAGACCTTGCAATCTTGGAAGCCAATGGAGGTGATTTTTTGGTGAATTTCCTGCCGAGGGTCAGAAGGGTGGGGGAAAGAGGAAGGGAAGGAACATACATGTTGGCCGTAGCAGGGCTTGCTCTCCTCGCCCTCTGTACCGTGGATGAAGGTGGATTGTTTAGTGTAGAAGCAGTGCAAACGATTGGGATGTTTGTTAACAAAGGTATAATACTGTGGAACAAACTGCCAGCCAACTTCAGAAGGAACGACGTTCTGGTGGATAGAGGAAGAAGTCGAGGAATTGGTCATCGTGTCTGGGGCAGGTGAGCGGGGGTAGACGAACGGCATAGGCGACGCACCGAAGATTAAAAGGTCTAAAGAGTACAGCACAGCGGTCGTGCGCGGACCTGCAAACTTTCCAATCAAAAAATTAAATTCAACTCGGCCTTCCCCGGTGGCTGATCGCTATCTTGGATCCATACTATCATGAACATTCTCGCTCTCGTCCTCATCCTCGTCTTCTGTCTTCCCCACCATCAGGTACTCGCCTTTGGAGCGGGAAATATCCCATCGTATGTCCTCCCGCCGCCCGCGCATATATCCACCTTGTCCGACATGTATACAGATATGCCTATTTGGAGGGAAAGGCCTTTCGGCACGGTGATATAGTACGCTACATGTAGCCCACATTCGTTCAACCACCTCATATCCCTATTAGGAAGATGTTCTCTCTGATCTCATCAAGCATTCTGCCAGTGGATTTACCCTTGCCAGTCTCATTTCCAAGGGGTCCAAGTTCAATGGCTTAGATGTTAAGCGCGTGTACTTTGGGTCCGTCCACATAACATATGCGCGTGTACCACCCTGAACTTCATTGTAGGAACTGGCTGCGTGATTATAGTCAGGTATTACTTGTTATACATATCATACTAGCCAATCACAACATTCGATAGGCCGTCGACATCGGAGGTTTGAAGAGGCTCCAGCTCCAGGTTTGTCTCTTGAGCACTCTAATTTCAATCTCGGTGCTCATACGGCCTTACGTTAGTCGATAATCACTTTATGCATGGTTCTCGGCTTCCTCGTGAGTTATGACACTAAATCAGGTCATTTGCTCTACTGATCAAAACTTCACCAAAGGCACATGGCTATGTTACCGAAGAGTTTGAAGTCACTGCTGAGCGTCTTGGCGTCTACCTCCCTGTGTGTACCAGTTTTTGAGCTTATGATCTCCCTTGACCCCCTTAAAGGTTGAACATATTGATAACCCAAAAGGTTATGGAGAAGGCGAGGATGCTCGGAAATACCATCCTAAACTTCGTGGTCCTATAAATGTACCAGTCCTGGTAATTTGTCAGATGGTTACCTGACATAGCATATAGCCCATGGAATTGCAAATCGATTCACGGACGGGTATGAAAAATTACATAGCGAACGGTGGGTAGGACATTAGCTCTTCAGGTTACGGATTATCTATCCGCCATAGAACAAGGTAATTGGGACACTTCCAAAGCTCACGTTCGACGGGTACTTCTGGATTGTATTCGCTACGGTAGAGTGTACCGTTCTCAAGGTCGCAAAGAAGATGAATACGAGGCCTTCCGGTTGCTCGGCACTGCCGTATGTTTTTATTTGTTCGACGTCAGGGACCATTTGTTTAGGTCACGGTCTTCCAGCTCCACACTCTTGAAGACTTTGCGGCCCATTCCAACTTCTGCGAGGTTGCTCTGGTGTCGATGGGTTATCGAGAGGTTTTTACACACGTAGGCGATAATGTACGCATACAAGCACCGAATGGACGGAGGGTGGCACCCATCGTAACTGGTCCGCATCTTTTACGCAATATAAACCAATATTTAATTTCTTCTCAGGCACCTTTGGCTCGAGCGATTTCACGTTTTCCCTGTTGGGCGGTAGGCAGATTCGCGATCTCTAGCCATCATGGTCTGACGGTCTCTTTTAGAGGCAGCCGATCATTTGGTAAGTCGTTCAAGCCATATGGTATCATCGCTGATTATGCCAACGCCACGAATGTAGAGCGAGGTAAGTATATTCCTGATTATTGTTGGATATCATCTGATCATACCTGATAGGCGTCTGTAACTGATTTGAACCGAGAACTCGGCAAAGCTCGCACACGTTCGCAAGGCACGAGAGGACAGCCCGGATTTGATTCCGCTAGCTCTTTGCGAGAGTTACTTTTCTCTCTTCCAGGTGGCACGGCTGATTCCATGTCTCGGGACATGAATAACATTGAGCGAATTAGAGCAGGAGCTGCGCAGGGCGGAAAAAGACCAGAAGACATGACTCCACAGGAGCTACAATCCACTCTTTGGCAAGTGCTGGTGTTCAGAGATTCCGGTACGCATTTCAGCATTCCTCTTGGTACTATCTAACCTTCCGCTAGTTATGAAAAGGATCTCGCAGACAATCGGTTCGTGATCTGCGTACGAGGACACTGCATTATTCACACCTAAGATAGAAAAGATCCCTGGGTTTGATTCTCTCGTTGAGAAAATCTCGGACTCAATCTCAGGTGAGTTGTGGGGGGTCAGCGTTACGCTATTTTGGCTGATTTACAAATAGTCTTCGTACTTACGACGATTGAGGTGCTGTCTATGTATCTGTCAAGCAGAGTTCCTCTAACAGTGTCATTAGCCGTTTGTCAGACCTTTGTTAAAGCAAACCATGGCAGGTCTATCCACCGCATCAGAAGAAGTAATTAACAAGGGTGATCAATATCAAGTTTTCGATGACCCACGAGCGGTGAGCATTTGCCACAGCTGGGATTCACATGTAGTTCTGAATCAATGCTAGTCTGATCCAACACACTCGTTTTTAAGCAAAGATCATTTCGTAAGTAATCACTGAAGTTTGATTGCAAGACACTCACCTTTCCGACAAGAATCTTATCCTTAATGAGCCCGCGGGTGAAGTAGCGAAGGTTGTCGTCATATATACTGTGAATTTGGTTACCAAAGCATGGGATGACGAGTCCATAAATGTTCAGGGTGTTACGGAGGACATCCTTTCGTGTTTGTAAGGGGGTTCAAGTTGGCTACTCGATGAATGAACTAATATTGGACAGATTCCACCCTGATTTTCATAACCCGAACTCGAAGATTCAACGCGACATGTTACAATGCATGCATACATGGGTTGAAGGCCTCAAGGACCGTCAACAATCGGTTCTAAGGCGTCTTACAAAGGGAGCCGTACGAAATCACCAAAACATCAGGGGACTTGGGGAAGGCGGTCCTGCCACATCTGGGGGTTCCTTTGCGGTAGCCGAGGCACATAACGTACAGCAAGGGTTCTTAAGTCAGGCGCAAAACATCCCCGGTCTCGGGTTTGCTGCATCACTTCTGAAGGATGAAGGTACAAAGAGGAGTAACTATGAATATCCCACTGCTGCAAGTACAGGCGCACCAACTCCGTATTACGTGAGCGAGGCAAAGTACACACCTGGCTACGAGACGGAGAGTTCAAGCAAGTTTACCTCTTCGTACGTATCCCCGCCGTTCCAGAGTCAGGCCTATGCACCACCTAGGCCACCTCAACCGTACGGCATGCCTAGTGAAACATCTCAATCAGGATATGCCCCTTCATACGCTCCATCGTATATATCACGGCCCGAACCACCCTCCGAGCCTACTTATCCCAGCTTCCCAGGCGCGGAACCTGCTCGACATGGAGAGCATCATCATCATCATCATACTCATGAAGGTAGACACGAGTCGGAGCATGGCTCCTACGAGGAATACAATAGAAATGAAGGTCGTCACCAACACGATCATCGTCACCACGTGGGGAATACTGGCTATGAATATGGGGGTAGATTCCCTGAGCCTGGTTCTGGGGGATTCACACTTCCCCCAGGGTCATCGCCTAGCGATCCTAGTGCTGAGTCATATGAAAGTTACTCTTCACAAGCACCTCGATTTCCAGAGGAACGTCCGTCCTCTGATGACTCGTACTATTATGGAAGACGATATTGAAGTCAATTTACAGAAAGCTACGGACTTCAGTCTGTTTAGTAATGGACATCCGTACATTTGATAAATTAAAAACTGATAACTGATCGGTGATTGTGAGGAAATATATCGCCGGACCAATGAACTATTATACAAATATTTCTACTTTTTTCCATAAAAAGCATGCATGGGAATTAGCAAGTACATGATCGAGAGTCCAATTATGCGAGGAAGGAGTGTGGGGAAATGTGAAAGGAAAGTAGAGCGCTTGTCCATCATCATTATCAAGCTGTCGTGATTGAATGTACATCTCAATCATCGTTGAGACGTACGACAGTCATGAGACCAGGTATACCATGTGTCTGATCTGACGCGACGGGTTGGTGAGGGTCAACCAGGGTCGACCGCGTCGCTCGGGCTTTGTAGTGTATCTGGGGGGCAGGACACATCAGCTTTGTCGGGTGCAAAAAGAGGAAATTCAGGGTTACCCGAACTTTATAAGTCAACTTGGACCGGCTTTTTGGACCGCAAATGGCGCACTTCCACCTATCACGGAGGCTTATTAGTATGCCGTAACGGACTAAAGCAAGCGAAGGAAGAGCGCAGTTTAAGTGGGTCTATGATACTTACTGTTCTTCAATGAGAGCGTTGGCGCCTAGGACAGAAGCAATGTCCATGAGGTCTGTTCTAGTCATACGGAGGAGAACAGGAATGTTGACCCCACCTGTGCAGAGGTAGGTGTCCGTGCGCTCGATGGGCTCTCGCCGTTCGCAGGCAGCCTCTGCGATACCAGGATGCGAGATAGGGGAGTCACCAGATGAGAGATGAATGTAGTAGGATTTGCCGCTAGGGGAGCTAGGCGACGTGGGGGAGGGAGCACCCGAGGTGGAGGCGGAAGACGTGGTGGTGGCCTCTGATGGATGCCTTTTGGTGCGTTTAGGCGTTGAGGGAGGCCCCCTTGGTGTTAAGTGACCGAAAGGAGAACCTGTTGTTGCTGCTGTTGTTGTTATCATCGTTGATGATAGTGGTCGTGGTGGTATAGAGGAGTAGCGCTCAGCATTGTCGGAGTCTTCCTCCGAGTCGGAGGAAGCGTGTCGACGCGGACTGAAGGCATGAAAGATCTTGGCGACACTGGAGAAGGAGTAGGCCATCTTCTGCGAGGAATACGAGGAGGGAACGGAGGGAGAGACGTGGAGAGAGGCGTCGGAAGTAGAAAGACGGTTGAACATGGCGGGGAGGTCCTGGTCTGAAGATATAGGGCGAACCGGGCTGGTCAAATATAACTGGGACGGGGAGTGGTTTAGTTGCCGGTGCCGACGCGACTCGGCACGGCCAGCTCCCTGACGTTAGCAGACCTCAATCTCCGCCATTCCCGGAGACCCCCCCCGCAGAGTGCCTACCGCAGGCCCTCACGGCCCACTTCTCAAGTGATGCTCGGGAGGAGTGCCGAGATAACTCGTTTGCCTTGGTCCCGTGGCCACGTGCAACTCACAGAGCAGCATCGCTGACAGTCCTTTGTTTAGCATCATTGCTACATCACAACAAAGGAGCTCGCCCTGCACGTTTACATGTACATACATGGTTAAAGTATACTACAGGGGCTCTATTTCATTACCGGAGTGTTCTCTGTGAAATACTCGTGCGAGTCCGCGTTTTCAACAGCGCTATCCGGATCATCCGTCGCGAGGTCCTGAGACTGTTCTTGGCCATACGCATTATCGAACGTACCACCATTACACGTAAAATGCGTCGACTCGTGAATGATGGTGCCTGCCTGTCAAGCCGTGGATCAGTGATCACCAAAAACAGTATCAGTTTGAAGTGCTGACTTGAGAATCTGTACCTGTAAGGGGAGCTGTCCAAAACGCATCTAAACGCGGTGTCAGACCGTAGCAAGTAAAACAGCGAGAATCCAGCCTTCCCACAGAGATAAACGACACCGTATCTGCAGATATGAAGATGAGGTCCCGATGACTCCAAAATAATAGGATGAAACAAAAACCTACTGGATAGGCCATACATACGCATACACATCAGGTTCCGAACAGGTACAATCATACCTAAACCCTGAAAAATCGTTACGGGACAATGCCGAAAAATGGGCGTCGACAGTTTCGTAACGCGAATCGGTGGGCGCTCCGAACCAAAGTTCATACCGTGGAGTCGGACCAGTCGTTTGGGAAGTGTGTGTTTGAAGGTATCTATGGACAACGGTGAGCCAAAATACGAAGTAATTAGAATATGAATATGAAGCACAGAAGTAGCAGTAACTGACGCGTAGGCTTCGCTAGCATACACTTGTGCACCCTTTGCAGCAAGCCGGATCGCCGTTTGTTGCTCATTGTTGCATTTAAAGAACCATGGACCTCTATGGTCGCCTTCAACGCTTCTTACGACGGCTGTAGGGGGGGAGCTTGGCGTCAGGATATCGCTAAGTATGAGGACCACAACAGAAGTAACGGATTTCACGTTAATCTTCATGATAGTGTAATTATCTTGTCCCCTGCCGGTATGTTCGAGGTCGAGGAATGACAAGATCGAAGGCGTAAATGTGTACGTTCCCTTCCCAGCCGAGCTAAAGTCATACATCTGGCTAACTGAAAGAATATGACATTAGCCACATAAATCAATATTTCGATCATAATTCACCGTCGTGAGCAATTTCGATGGATTTGCTTGGCAGAACGGACGTGCAAACGCCCAAAGTGGCAGCCGTTCTCGGCACAAACTTTGCCCTCATCCCGATAAACGAAGGGATCTCCTGACCTTCCTTTCTGATAGCGAGGAATTTCTCAGCTGGAAGGTCGGAGATAAGAGTATTGGGAGCCCTTAAAAGACACAAAGGCTCGTCGCCTGTGTTAGTTATGTTGGCGATTATTGTGAGGTCAGAAAGTGATCTAACAAGGTCGGGACCTGTAAGGCGCTTTAAATTCGTGAAAGCGTCTGGGATGAATGTTGGAGTACTTGCCTGATAGATTAAGGGTTAGTGACTTGGACGCCAAGGCACTGCAAACGGAGAGTAAGATGATGATTATGCATTTTGCCGCCTCCGTCATGCCTAGAATATGGGTATGGTCCGGGTCGTTGAGATGAAAAAGAAAGGAATATTACCCGGAGGTTGACATTAGCATCTTCCTCCACTTGGTGGCTAACATACGCCATCTGCCCTCGGTCACCGTATTTAGTTAGGCTACATCCCGGACCAACAAATGGTCGGAGTTCCAGTATGTATATTTCTGGTATATCGCAGTCCCGTTGACAATGGTTTCAAAATACAGCGTTACAAAGATACATTTTGAGTTGTTGCTATATGATAGTGCTTTAATGCTTTATGTTGTTTAACATATGAATACACTGCTTTATTTTCCGTGTGGGTGCTAGTCATGCCTGTGGTTTCTTAGGGGCTCTGGATGTGGATCTGTGAGCGCCTGGCGTGATTCGATAAGGATGCACGCGTGCTCCTCTGGCGATTTTCTGATTTGGTTGTCGGAGTTGCTTGGCTGCGGGGCCCACGAGAAGCAGAGGCTGGCTTCCGTGCAGTTGGCCTTGGATGTTGTCGAATACAGCAGGAATGGTGGGGGACGATGCGGTCGTTGGCGGCACGTAGATGTATGCGTCGGCGGTTTCGAAAGGGCATGGGACGAGTCGGACTTTAAGGGCACCGTTATCGGCCGTATAAGATGGTTCGGGCGAGGATACCGGAGAGGGGGATATAGAGGATCGTGTGGCAAAGTAATCGAACATGGAAGGCGAGGGTGATCGTGACGTTACAGAAGAGGATGCCGAAAGTTGGCGGTTATGACTCCAGGCGTTTTGGGGTATACGGCATGGCTATATGGAAGCGATCAAGTTAATGAAGGCTTTAGCGGAAAAATAAGCGTACCTTGAATTCGTAAGAGTCGTCACTTTTTGGCGCTGTCTGCACCGTGGGTATAGGTAGATTAAGGGTATGAAGCGGGGGCAAGGTAGGGCGTGTAGACAGCGAAGAAGAGTCGGAAGAGGATGTCATTATTGTTGTCCAAAAAAAAAAAAAAAAAATTGTTGTAGAGTGAAGCGCGAAGTGCAGAATGAAGTTGGAGACCGCCTGGGTTGCTAAAGGCCTGCCTTGTGAATCGAGTCGAAGGAGGAAAAAAGTTGAGAGGGATCGGTCGAGAGGGTGAAGAGGCTGCGAGGCGCCGATGGGAGGAAATACGGGAATGATGATTTACCTTTATACAACGAGAGACATATGCTCACCCACCATTGTCTGTTGTTTGTTTGAGTTTGTGTACAGGTCTCAATCGGAGTTTCAACTGTGTCATATTCAATATGGTAGTTCTTGGCATCTGGTATGAAAACAATTGTTTCTCTCAAAGAGGCGGCCGATGCTCGACAGATGCTTGTCGAAGGCTTCACTTGACCTTGGTCACACTGTTGCGTCAATCACAATATGCTAGGCTCCAACTATTTTACTAGTAGGAGTAACGAGTAGAAACGGATCCCACAATCATCAGATAAGGCCAGTGGGCATTGCTACATGTTGTTTATCATACAACTGTAGCTGTGGACATGAGCTGATTCACATAACACCTTAATAAATTAAGTATCAGAACCTAGTAATCGTGCATGCAGCCTATATAAACAAACTAACGTCTCAAGCTTACGCATCAATACATCATCAGATACAAACGGACCAACGAAGTTGGAATCTATCATCGTCTTCATCCCAAAGAAATTGATCAAAAATTTCAGAGGCTCCGCAGGCGTAAGACACTTGACAGATTGCCAGGTGGATGTTGCAGATCCTCCGGCCGGGGAGTGTAACTTGATGACCACCAGTGCCCGCCCCAAAATGTATTTCATCACCGTCCCGAAGCAGTATGTAGCGTACCGCCTTATTCGGTCGAACAACTCAGTAATAGTACTTGTACTATGTGATATGTGAATTCAAGATCGCAACCAAAACAAGAAAAACTCACTTGACCATCAGAAGATATTGCTTCAATTCCCCAGGCCAGGTGCTTATCCATTGAATCGTGAACATCATCCTAGAAATTCAGCGCATTACATGGATGGTTTATATTATCGCGTATGGTTTAAGGAAAGCGTCATCCAAGGGATAGGGGGTGGATAGAAAACGGGATGATATGAGCGCAGCGGGCCACCACTCCATTCGGAGGGAAGAAGGGCTCTGCCGTGAGCAGACAGTTGCCGCCATCGCGAAGCATGACCTACAACGGATCTTAGCCTAGTGTCCAATGAGTCGACTGGTCGAACGTGCCAGGTCCTTTAAAGCCGATTAACTCCTCCTAATAGTACAGGGGTAACCATCGACCACGTGCCATCATGTGATGTTTGCCGTCGGCCGTGGCCCGCAGAATTCGCCCGGCGAGATGCGAAACATTGCCGATTGCTGACATAATAAACGCACATGTCATCTTGCTGACTATCGCCGCGAGATGCTGTCATCTGCAGGGGATCAGCACTGTCAATCACAATGGCAACAACAGTCATAGTACATTACTCCTCAGCTTTGTCGGTAACGTTGCACTAAGGCCGTCTGAGACATGCACGAGCACTCTGGGTTGTGACCATCTAGCCAACTTAAAAACAATGTCACACCAGCAAATCAGGATCCCATAAAAACTTGAGAGTTTCCCAAAATCCGTTTATCAATTCTGTCTTTAGTACATCTGACCTGCAGTCCTTTTCTTAAAGAGTACCTTCCCAGAACTATTCGGAAGATTATCCGTTCCAAACCAAGAATCTGCATGCACAGCGACAGTAAGGATTAACCCTGGAGGAATGACGGTGCCGTCCCAGAAGGTGAACGATTTCAAGACCTTGCGGTATGTTGATGCTAGAATAAGTTGTTCAGTATAGCAGGTGGAGCAGCAAGGTGGTATAAAGCTTGAGTAAAGCTCTGTTGTAAATCATCACATGAATACGGTTGAGACACGGAGTAATGTACCATAGCAATCGTATAAACCGCCCCGAAATTGACAAATAAAATATGACATGCGAGATGGGTCAACTTTCCGTCGTCGGTGTCACCATCAACTTCATCCGTGGACCATGAAGGTGTATCTTGCTAGTGGCAAAGAGAGGTTGACTGTAAAAATGAAAGGGAGGTATAAAAAAAGGACATTAGTTTTCCGGGGTAGTTATTACCGTAACGTTCCATGTCCCTCCAACGTTCCTCTACTATTGGTCGAAGATGATCCTTGGCTCTTTTCAGAGCTTCAGGTGCCTCGGCGAACAGGCGTCCGATACCGCTATAAAAATAGTATATGTAAGGTTTTCGAGTGGATGGCAGCCTCGAATGTCAAGACGTCCTCTGGTGCTGCTATGATGTCCTCAAGGTATCGCTTGCCGCTCACAATGACGGTCCATGATCTGAACTCTGCGACCTTATGTAAGGAGTTACCTTGCTATTCAAGTCAATGTTATTGACCATCAGATGGAATTAAGCTTAATGGACAACATACCCCGCTATAACCCTCCTGGAAGACGCGGTTGCTATCGAATTGAAGTCTTAGGGCGCCGATGTACGACAGAATTGGCGCCAAGGGCCCTATAGTCGGGATCGAACGCAACTATTCCCAATAGGATCAATCAAATCGTAAGAGACGGGTGAAATCATCTAATTACCTCTGGCGGCATGCCCAGCCGTAGCGTAGGATATTTAATAATATCGAAACAAAGATCGCAACGAAGGACGCCAATACAATGTAGGATGAGACTTCCTCGCCGTTCATGGTTGCGTCGTGGCAACAGCCTGAGAAGACAGAGGCCCAAGCACGCAGCGCTCAAGTTCCACATACATAAACTAGAATAAAACTGTGGGAATGAAAAAGTACACAAATAGCTGCGGCAAACCTTGGTCTTGATAACCCAAGAAAGCGCAGAGATATCCAGGCCTCGGTTTGACTGCCATGTCACCTGTTGTACCGTTTCAAAAGGAGCATTCCTACGATCTCTGTGGGGAGTTGTGGCTGATCATCCGATTTGCGGAATTTTTCTGTCTTTTTTTCCCATTCCGTAGTTCATTCTATTTAGGAACACTGGCAGGACAAGTGAGGGAACCCAGGCACCCGCCGAACTAGCAAGGACTGTTTGTAGACAATACTCCAGTCAGTCGTGAGACAATACTGGAGCTGTGCAATAATCAAACTAAAATGCGCGCGGAAACTAGAATCAGCGAAGATAGAGTGCCTTGGCTAGGCATCTCCGCCTTGGTTAATCCTCGATCCTCGGCCGCGCGACTCTCTAGAATGCGGATCATAATAAGCCTTTGACTCACGCGCCGCTGTTCGACAGCTCAGCTGATCTCTCGACGTGCAAACACTAGGTGGTATATATGGCCAGTGCCTCCAGTGGGTGGGGGTGGACTCCACCCATCTTTCTAGATGCTCTATATCCGCGTACATGCACCATTTCTCCTTGTATTGCTTGTCATTGTTGTAATTTCAGCCAGTGCATCTGAGTTGAAGGTCAGGTTGACAGGTATCACCGTTTCTTCTAGTTTTTCATCCCGCTCCCAACCCATGCGTGTATAGGACCTGAACATATTGACCGTGTTGAAGATCTTAAAGTAATCTCTACCATCACCAACGCAGGCACAAAGTCACTTGATATTTTACATGACCCACATGGGCTGTTGTCAGACCTCCCAACAGACAAGTTCTCGATTACCAACCACTGGAATGCGCAGCCCAGGTTCACGGGTGTTAGAGCAAAATTCTCTCCCATTTTTGCGATAGAATCCGGAGCGTACACCACGTTAGAACCTGGTCAATCGATTGCCATTGAACATGACTGTAAGTTTGTTTCATATATCCGGCGTTCGTCGATGCAGGTTGCCACGTACGGACATAGTGTCAAAGGCATATGACTTCAGCACGTCAGGAGCAGGCGAGTACACTATTCGAGCAAGCGGATGCTTCTACGTGGTTGATGCCCTCGGGGATGCCATACCTTCATATGCCGAAATAGCGCATCACATCGCAAAGATAGGCGTTAAGCTGGTGCTCCCACAGAAGAAGCCAGTCCCAGAAAGACGGCCAAAGTTTGCGGGCTGTACCGCATCTCAGGAGTCACAGATCGCGTCCGCCATACCCGTGGCGGAACGATATGTCCAAAATGCATTCGAGTATGAGCCAATGTCAGAGTAGTGCGTGAATTTAACGCTAAAACGTGCATAGCCATCTCCAGTCACACAATAGTGGCACACCTCGGTACACCACTTGGTTCGGCCAGTACAATAGTGAACGGCATAGCACAGCTCTCTCCCACTTCGAGAAGATCCACGGGAATAATTTTTCTTCCTTCACGTTTGTTTGTTTTTGTTCCAGACCAGGAACCTTCGCATACGTAGCCCCAGACCAGTCAGTCCTACATCCCCGTGCGTTCCTCTCGAAATATTGATATCAGACAGATTTGGCGAAATTTACTTGTGTGGTACATCTACGTTCCTTCACTGTAAAGGAACTCCCTTTTGATCCACAATGCAATAGACGCCTTCTGGCAAGCTCCTACAAGTGGAACAGACTCCAAGGTGCGTTCTATCTTAATGATTGACTTGTACATTAACGCTTTCGTATCTCTTCTTAAATATAGGCAGGAACTCTCGTCCATGAGTCTTCTCACTTCAATGAGAACGGTGGCACAGTGGATTTTGCATATGGCCAAGAAGCATCTGAAGAAGTTGCACATGACGATCCACAGGACGCAGTATTCAATGCGGACTCCCATGAATACTTTGCAGAGAATGATCCCGCACTTCATTGAGATTCTTAGGATCCTTTCTTGCCATTATGATTGTAATCCCGTACTTTGTCCATCTTGCCACTTTAACTTTAATGAATATTTCACTGTACATAGATTCAGATCTAGAGCGTACTATGCAAATGGTAGTATCTATCCAGGTCAATGACTTCTAAACTAAATTGAAAAAGAGAAAAAGACCCAATTAAAAGGTATAATCGCGTACAGACAGGCTTGCCCCCCCGGTTATTCTCTCTTGCGCTATACGTAACTATGTGGTACATAGTTGTGCTTAACTTTAACCGAGGCGACGAGGGTGTGGGGGGGCGATCGTGACGGTATGATCGATCTTTTTTTTCCGAATCAAAAATGTGGGGTAGCCTAGGGTGGTCCTGAGCTAACTGATGTCCAGCCTACTACCGGCCTTATAGGTCATGCCTTAACGCATACTAAGTGTCCATCCTATTCAATCCCAACTCTGCCTGTGATCGATGGTCTTCCGGCGCGTCGACGAAGGAGACCATAGTTCGTAATTAGGCGAATAAGTCTCGCCACGAGTTTGATATTGTCTTCTGCTAAGTTGACGGAAGCGAGGCCTCAAGCTCGCCGATATGCTCCGCCAGTTCGTCTACGAATTCCTGGTATGCCCATATGGCCTATCTCACTTAACAATGGGGACCGGGCGAGGTACGAGAATGCCTTCATGCAAAGGCATGATGAGCCGGTGACGAGTCGTCGGAGGGTCAATCAATGGCGTAGACGTTGACCCCAGATTTTGGGGACCGTAATACGGGTGAAATGCATTACGGAGACCTTATATACGAGGCATGGCATTCGGAAGTTACTGTGAGGACATTGGCGTGTACGGCGGGAAATCCTCGCTCCGGCTTCGCAAGGAGAGAATTGCAAAATGTAATTCATGACTGAATGTAAATACCTTATGAGCAGTCCAATTGTAGATCCTCCTGCTGGCCTATTCTTGGTCCAGGTCCCCCGAGGGCCAATCACTAGTGGCATGAGTCGCCATGTCATCCCACAGGGGAAGTGACCTGCAGAAGTTTCCTTGTTGTCAGTTACTAAACGCAATTCGCAAAGACTCGAGTATCAGACGTGTCGATACTAGATTTAGGGCTGACCCTGTAAACAAGGTGACTTTCTGTACCCTCACGCCCCATTTCGTTCTGACCGCGTCCGAATCCGATAGGTTTCAACGTACACGGTCCTATATGTCTTGCGGGTAAGACTCAAAACAACCTTGTTGAGCTCTCCAAGTCCGATGAAACGATATGATCCGCCGATGACAGACCAAACCACCGACCGATTGAACCTTGTTAACCGTCAAGACATACTGACTATTATTACATAGGCGCTCTTGCGGGCGCATTTATGTATGGGTAGTGGTGCACCCTTCATCAGATTAGAAGTGCAAATGGCACGGGTCAACACACTTCGGAATATCTAGAAAATATAAAACCTTGCCAACAAACTTCAAGAACGGAACTATCTTTGTTTAACCCACGCTACCAAATAGTCGAGTAACTTACACCTTGGATTAGCTACCCTTCGGCCTCTTCTCGCTGTCTGATCTCCCTCTCCAACCTTTCTCTCTCGGCTTGTCGTAATCTCATTAACGTAAGCGACTCATAATCTAGACCAGCTGCATTGGCGGTAGCTGAAGCTGATGGTGTAGATTTTGACAAATCGGGCTGCGATACACTTCAGGATTATCCCAGATAATTGAAAAGAGAAAGACTCACAAAAGTAGAAGGGAACGACGAAAACGCTCCTGCTCCAGGCGCCAGTTGTCGTGTTTGCTCCTGAGGTAAAGCTGCCTTTCGGTCATTCGAGGTCGTAGCTCGTGTTTGCGCAGTCGTCTCGCCCCCTCCTGGTGGATGACCACTTTCAGCTGGCCTGCCCAATTTCCCCATCTTCCTCAACCACTCAAGGATTTGTGGCTCCTTCCCTCCCACCCAAGTAACATCTACACTGTCCAACCCTCTCTCCGACCTGCCACTTGCACATACAGCAGCGAAGGCATCGCCGATCTGCTTGAACGGCACTAGTGCTGTGCCATATTTTGGCTTTTTATCTTCTGACCTTGTAGAACTTTTCTTCGATGCCTTGAGAGAGAGGACAATCGAGTCGGCGTCGCTAGGTCCGAACTGAGATAGTAATGAGGCGATTGCGGAAGCGGTATTTAATTCTGGGTGGGATTTGACAGTGAATTTAATGCGGACAGTTGTATCCAGTGAGTCTGCGCATGATGATGAACTCAACAAGGAAACGAAAGGAGGAACGACGTACCCAATGGTGGCGGTTCCTCCTCATCTCCTGCTGCTTGCGTGGCCGACGCAGCAACTTCCACTTCTGCTTGTCTTCTTTTCAGCTCCTGTTCCTTCTGTTCCCTGAGTTTTCTGCCTTCTTCCTTGATTCGTTCAGTCTCGTGCCAGCGAGCAGCCTCCTCTTTCTGCTTTTCGACACGTGCCTTCTTGAACGCCCGTTCTCTTTCTTCGAGTTCTTCTAAAAGGTTTCTCCGCTTTGTATCATAGGTCTTGAAACGTTCTGCTCGTGCTTGCTTCAGCCGAAGTTTTGCGTCAAGTGCAAGCCGCCGTAGCGGGTCGAGGAGTAATTCGTAGGCTTGAGTTAGTTCATGGAACTTTCTGGCTACAACCGGAAATTATTTCAGCGTAGATTCGCAGATATAGGGATATGGGTATGCACCTGCGTCGGGGTTATTTGGGTTCTAAACCGCGCTTAGGGAGACATTCAGCACCAGAAGACGAGACTTACTCTGTCAGGATGAACTTTCAGAGAGCGCTGCCTATAGGCAGTTCTAATTTCTTGGTCAGTTGCCTCTAGCTTGACATTGAGGAATTCATAAGGGTTTACTTCTTCGTCGGCGCCAGACATGGCAGTGATTTCCTTTCTTGGATTTATAGTTGCTACCCTCACTATCTCTCTTACTCATTGCCATTGTTGTTAATGTTAAGCATAACGGTGTTCTCATCGCTTTAAATCCCTACGAAGGGCTGATGACAAGGCACAAAATCGTGCTGTTCTGCCCGTTTTCAACATCATAGTAAAAGCAACTGCTAACCAATATCCTATGCCATTCATTGTGCCAGGTTGGGGGATAGGGGGGAAATACATGACCAGTCAGTACTTCAAATACGAAGGCGCTTGTTGGAGCCGTCACGATATCTCCTTGCCACACATATTCATATTTACCGGTGTCTAGTTAACAGGTCGTGGATTGCAACGTTCCTATTGACGATGTGTCGTGGAGGTGCTGATCGCCTGTTTGGCTTTCGCGATCCAGTACTACATATATGCGTGGACTAAGGCAAGCCAAATTATTCATCCTCACTTTCAGCTTTCCCGCGTAAAATAACAAAAATATGCATTAAAGTTCGGGCCGTCCAAGGTCATGTTGAGTGAGGAAACGCTAACCAAGTAGCAAGGTCCATTTTTCGGGCTGACAGCACTCCAGTTCAGCAACGAGATGGTAACGAAAATTCTTAACAGGACGTGGAACAACAACAAAGGAAATGACTGTTGTAAGTATTATTAAATGATAACTGTGTTCACCTGGAACGAGAATGCTTGCATGACTAGCACGAGTTTCAAATGTCTAAAAGCGGACGAGGATGCCAAAGGAGTGTACGTTGTAGGCAAGAGAAGAGAAGCAAACGGAAGTCAGTTTGATATATAGAGCAAGGAATACTACTTGGAGGTATACAATACAGATTGCGGCCGCTAAAGTTGTTAGAAATCCCTGAATGTAGAAGGTGAATACAACAAATGCTACAAAACTCTCTAGACTAAAACTGTCTCAATAAGTCGCTCGCCGAAGAAGGTTCAGCCAGGCTTTGAGTAGTATTAAATGGCGCACTCCCCGCACTGAGCGCATCGTTGTTGATAGTTTCTGATACTTTTGCTAGTCGTGAAGGTCCTGGATGATGCTGCGAGAATGAAGAAGGCTTCCGTCTTCCAAAGCCCAAGGTATTGGCCAAACTAGCCAATGTATTCGTGGCGGTTGCTCTCATCCCTTCTCCTGTCGTCGCCTGAGACGTGGATACACCTGAGGTTGACACAAAATATGTTCTTGATGGTTGGAGTGACGTGGGCCTTTTCCTCTCTTGAAGGAGGTTACTTATACCCTCAGACATCAATTCATCGGGTGACGACGGGGTGGAGGCTGAACCAAACGGATTGCCATCACTAGGTGAAGCGGGTGGCGGTGCGGTCGATTGGTCCTCCGATAATGCCGTAGTAGGAGCAGCCTTAATGGTTCCAGAAGGTCCAGCCATTGACACTGGTAACCGGCCGCCTGAGAACTTCGAAGCCGACGATAAACGAGACGCCCGTGATCCTGGGCGTAGTGGCGATGGAACCGAAAAAAATTGGTTCTGAGATGTAGAACCCGAGGACCCCCCAGGTAATGCTAGTGATTGTGCAGGAGGGGGGGATGTGGTTGGTGATGACAGTATCTTAGATGCTAAAGGAGGTTCTGGTGTGATTATATGCTCCGCCATTCCTTGTGGCGACGCAAACAGTGGGTCTACTTCCCTTATTTGCTGCGGCTCCACAGTTATTGGCGCTTGCGCTAACAGGCGTGACAGAGAAGACGGACGAGATGGCGATGAATTGGCCCTTGTGCGTACGGGAAAATGGCGTGAATTGGGCGGTTGAGTGACCAGGAATGCTTCGTCCACCCCGTCCTCTGGTGGTCCTGGTGCCACTAATGGCAAAGGAGAGTGCAGAATTTGATCCTTAATTTCGCTATCGCTCTTGTCATTTGTGTGTAATTTCTTAGATACCCGTCGTTTATTGTTGCTAGGCTGCGTCCAATCTTCCACTTCGAGCATGTAATACTTGACTCCATCCCCAAGACCATATGGATTGGTTGAGGGCTCCTAAATTAAAATAAAACCATGAATCTGAGCCCAATCTTCCGTTTAAATGGGCATACCTGATGGTTGACAATCCGTTCCGTTATGGACGTTATCCGCGCAACGATCCATTCTCGCGTCTTAAGTTGTTCTACCAAGTGACCAGTCGCTTGGAGGAAGTAATGTGGGAACGACACTATGAGAGAAGATTCGGATATCAGCACATCCTGCTAGTATGTGACAAAGACAAGGAAAGAAAGATGTAGTTAATATAAATAGTTTACCATTGAATGCAGCCCAAGGTTTGCTGACGGAGTTCCTCGTTGGTAGGAAGAGAGCAAGGTCGCCTTTGGCGAAATTCCGGAATGAAATCTTACCCTTTGCTTTCTCCCGATAATCACGACACTGTTTCTGCCACTTCCGTATGGTGCTGCCGGCCTTAGCGATTGCCTCAAGGAAATGATCGTGGTCAAAGCTTCTAAGTAAGTCTAGAGCGGCGACAGGATCAGAAGGATCAATAGAAGGCAATTCATCTAAGGTGCCTTGAAGAGCCTCTGCCACAATTGTGCTATGCCGTAACGAGGCAAACAACGCAGCAGGAGAATCCGCACGAGGTGGACTGCCATTCACACTCTGCTGATTTGCTTGAGCCTGATTCTTAGATGAACCAGGGTGTACGACCATCGCCTGGGCCGCCCGGAGCGCCCTTACATGGGTGTCCCTGAACTGGATGGCAACATTCAGTATCTGTGCGATTAGTCGTCCGCTTTCTTCAAGACGTTGCTCGGACAGCTGACCAGTCCTCAAATCTTCTCGCAGCAGCCGTTCAATATGCCTTGCATCCTTCAGTTCGTGTTCCACCCTCTGCAGTTCCTGCCTTAATCCGGCTGCATCAGAATTTGCAACTTCGAGGTCGGCCTTGAGGTCCTTAAGTTGTCGCTCTGCATAGCCGTGTCGTGCCCTGAGCTCATGGAATTCTCGCTCCAGGACTGCGCGATCACCATCCGCTTCGGCAATGTGATCTCGAATGATTCTATCATGCTCTGTCGCTTGCGCCCTCAACAACCTGTCCTTATCCGATCTCGCTTCTCGCAGCGCCGCATGTACATCCTCATTTTCCGCTCTTGCAGTTCGAATTTGAGCTTCTAGATTCTCTCCTCTAGCACGAGCTCCCTCCAGTTCCTTCAGGTGCTTCGCTTGTTCATCTAGCAATGTCTGCACTTTCTCCTCATTTCTCTTCTCCAGGGCCTTGACTTCCTCCGCCTCCGCCCTCACTCGTGCAAGCTCTTGCTTCACAAACTCCGCAGTTCTCACTTGCTCGGCTGCGTCTGCTACTGCACGTGCGGTATCTATCCGCTGATTCTCCAGATCCTTGTCCAAATCTACATTCCTCTCGTCCATGATCTTAATCTGCGCTTGGGCCTGATGCACTTCTCTCTCCAAGCGATCGGCGCGTTCACGTTCGGCGGAAGCAGATATCTCCATATTTTTCAAATCTGTCCTTAGCTTTTGAGTTTCTGCCTGCAGACCAAGCCGCTCTTCCTGGAAAAGAGATTCTTGACGCGCGTTGGTCTCTTGACAAACGCGCAGTTGCTCGAGAAGTTCCTGAAATATTTGTTCATCCGCTTCTAGTGCTACATCCAATGAGAACATTTGATAGCGGCGTCGTTGACTATACTTACAACGTTTGCGAGATAACGACAGTCTTGAAGCGGATAGCACTGAGAAATATATCAGCTATTTCACAGGTGCGCAAGATTCTGAATTCACATGAGCGCTCTGCGATCTTATCGAAGCCAGACTCGAGGCTGTCCATCTTGCCGATAAGCCTATCCAGAGCGGCCCTACATTCACGTACAGACTTGAGCGCCGTTGGGTCGTAACTCGCGTATTGCTCCAAGTCATCAAATACGCGTAGGAGACCTTAATTAGCCCCGAATAAGCTTCGAACAGACTGATAGGCAAGTCCGTCCGCGGAACTGACCTTGTACATCTTCACGCTCTAATGAATAATGTGAGTCCGGATTACCCGTAGGTGAGAAGTCGACGGTTGGTACAGGGTCATCCATTCCTGGTGTATCAAATGGAAGCTGGCCATGAACCTCTCCCCGGTATAGTTGCCGCTTCTTACGTTCGCTTGCCCTATAATCACAGTTTCACAAAAGGTCTAGACCGATGTATATAAACTACTTACGAGAGCTTGGCCATTACTTCCAAAATACTCTGGGCACGTTGATAAAAGAATCGTGCTGTGGGCCGAAAAAAATGAACGCCGATGATCAAATACGGTTATGAGACGCCTCACAGAATTCCTTGCGCCTCACGATTTCGACAACAGTGGCTCCGTACACATATAACATGTTGTGAAGCCGCTGTATGTGCAAAAAACTATTTTTTCCACGAAAGCCAGCCTGAAGGCTCACTAGTGCTGGAGGCATTTGGACGATTTCGCTATTGAGACGGCTCACTCTCCGCAGAGCACCAACACACCGCTCTGTGAGAGCATTCTAGGCCTGATGGTCATTCAAATACCGTACGGCGCTAAGTAATCCTTACCTTAATTTCCGTCATGTATTGGAGTTCATTCCGTAAGGATGTGTCACATTGCCTAAGCTCTAGAGCGAAGTTGAATACGCAACAATAGGTAGGAGAGTTTGCTTACCGTGTAGGATGCCATCCGAATCAGGCAACGGTCCCCCTAGGGTTAAATTGAACAAAGGATAGGCTAAAGATCTATTCACAGTACCTTGAATTGCGGTAACTCTATCTGTAACCCTATCAAATATATCTTGGGCCCTTCTCCGGCAAACGTTAGCGTCTTCTAGAAGACTAGGGTACACAATTAATGACCGCAGCAGATGCCGCAATTATCCACTTACTCATGATTCGCGATGATAGACCGCACATAACTAGCCCCCTCCGATAACTGCCGTACAGTCTGCTCCACCTGGGTGAACCGAAATTTGAGATCCTCTATCGCGATATAGCATTAGCCCGACAATGGAAGAGTTGACTTGGGCATACCATGCGTTCGAACACAAGTCTCCGCAACCTGGTTCATCTTCATGGTAGAAACATAATCCCCCAACGTCCGTGGCTCACCCCCAACTTCAATTGCTTTACGCACATTCGGCGACAGGAATTCTGAGTGAACCCTAACTTTTCGGATGATGTTCAAATCTGCTTGTACTCCAGCAAGCAGCATAGCTTGTCTTTCTAGATCAACCCTTGACGTTTCTGCGACGTTATTGAAGGTTTCAACGATCGCTAGGACATGGCGATCCAAGCTCATTGCAGCCACACGCATAGCGTCGTATTGACGTTGCAAGGATTCATAAATTTTGGTCAGATGTTCATGGTGAAGATGAGCAGTACGATGGGCTGAATTTGCAAATTGGACAGGTCGAATGGGAGGTGTCGCAGTAATATTGTCTTCCCGTCATTTAGTATGAAGAAATAATAGGATCAGTGCTACAAGATACCTTCAATGGGTGGTTGCAAGGGCGGTATAACACGGAGTTGTCGCAGAACTTCATCGTAATCATCGTCAATGTAATTCTTGTTGAATACGAAAATAGTCTATGCACAGATAGTTGATTGAGACGCCCCCCGAATGGTGAAACTAGAATCTCAACCTGATCCGGCATGCCAGCAAGTTCACGTATATTGCCATTCGTCAGTCGTCTACCGTCGGACAGGAACGCAAGAGCGGTGTTAGGGTCGGTGTTGATTTCCTGGCGCAAAAAAGTTTCAAGGCTCCCAGTCCTGTTGATATCACGTTCAACAATGATCTATCATGAGAAACAACTGTGACTACCGCTCGATGTCTCGCAGCGTTGCGTTGACCTGGAGTTATTCATTTGAGCCCAGGAGAGGGGTTGTGGAAGCAGTGCAACAGACCTGGAATAGTTCGCCATTCTCTGCGCGGTGTATCTTCAACATAGTTGGAAGAGGGCAAAGCACGGAACGAACGTATTTGGCGGACTCATCCCAACTACGGCAAGCGTCGATTACCAAACTTGGATACCAACCCTAACCCTAGACGCATGTATTACAAGCACTCTATATCTAACGTCTACTCTTCCAGTGATTCAGCAGCCGCCTGCTTCTGCTTTACCAACGCTTTCATACGACGTACATAACTGCACAAAGCGTCATTCTTAATTGACCAGTGATACCGTAGTCAGACTCACTCGTCGTACTGGCACCTGGGCCAATCATGAATATCATATTCCTCGGACACCGGGAATAGGATTTACGCACTTTTCATATGTATGCCGTTCGTGTTCACATTCCCATGGCAAATACCAGGTATTCTTGCGACATACATTGAGAGGAAGTAGAAGACTGTAGGGACAATCCAAAATGTTCAGTACGAAGCAGCATAAGTCAATAGGCAATAGGTAGTTATCAACATAATGTCCACATAAGAACAAAGAAGTACGAACGCAGAGCAGGAGTCTCTCCATGCGAGGGGAACACGGTTTGCTTTAAGTTCCTCCTGAGAGGCAACCATTGAGGATGTCATTGGTATTTGAGCTGCTGTCTGAAGTGTTTTAATTCCGCAATAGCCAGTTGACCGTCCCAACGTGCGTCGATAAAGCTAGCAAATGTCGACACCAGGATGAATGCGGTTCGGACAACCACGCGACTGTGTTTGCCTGCACCACGGATTCTAAATAACATTTTCCTATTTTTGGCACTCTGCACTCATCCATTACCCATTCATAATAAAGGTATATTCAATATACAATTAATTCTATTATACAAACTAAACTTTTCTAGATATTAAACGGCAAATCGATACCGGCGCAATCATGTTGCCCGAAAAGAAGAGTAGAAAAGCTGCGTTGGAACAAGCCAAACGAGTAGGAATTCCGAAAGATAAGTTGTTGGCCTGACCGAAACCAAGGAAAGGGTGAGTGTTTTTATCGAATATGATGGCGTAGCCATCGCAGCCTGGTTATGCGGGAAAGAAACGAGCAGGATGAAACCAAGGTTTCCTCGAACGCATGTGGCGCCTGTATCCCAAATAATCCCGTCTATCTAGCTGTAACGTTGCTGGCGGAAATTTTAAGGAAGTCTTCTGAGATATTGCCAAAGAAGGGTCCTGCTGGGTAAGGTCCGCTTGCGCGTTCTGAAGCTGTAGGCGACCCTCTAACCGGCGAGGTAGCGTATTCGTCCCGCGCTCTTCTTGTCTCCATAGCTTCGCGAATAACAGTGGCTCGGACGGATGCCGATTATGCGACATCTGCCGATGTGGTGGTTCCACTGAAGTCGACGATCCCGACCCTATCCTTCCAAAAGGATTGAATGGTCTACCATCCGGAGAATTCGTCTCTCTCTCATGACTTGTGTCGCACTGAACTGAACTTCCCTGCCAAACCCCATACTTGCACGGCTCCTCGGATCCTCTCCCACCACCTCCATCGTCGCCACCGCCCGCGTAAAAACCCGGCCAGGCTATGTAGTCATGCGATACAACTGCACCGTGACCAGAATGGACTTCGGACAGATATTCTGAAGGACCGCTAATGGACTCGAAAGACTCGGTCGAATGGTACCGCGGTGCAAAGGAGGACATCTCTTCCGAGTTCGCCGCCACCGGCACTGCCGTTGACAGCTTCCAGGGAACAACAGACTCTAGGTCGTTGATGTCGACGATGCCGGACAGATCGATCGATTCTGGCGTCTGGAGTATCACTTCTGAGTCTTTAGGACTTGCCATCACAAACGAAGAGGAATAGGAGATATATTCAGCTGCGGTGTGCATCATGGACGAGTTGGCGGATGATTCCGACGATGCTCCGTCCGCCGTATTAAAGTCAGCCAAATCAGTAGAGTCGTAGTAGCGCGGATTGGGTACAGAAGCCGTGTTAATAGTCAGCTTTTGGCGCGCGTTGGCCTTGAGCTTTCGTCCGACAAATCCGATCAACTTGCTACCATTTTCCGGCGTAGCTGGAATAGAAGTCATGTCTGATAGGTAAGGCGACGTGGGGGAATGTGTTATTGACGGTGTTGACTCCTCGTAGCTGCAGTCGCTGAGTTCTTCCTGGAACTTTGAGAGTCCAAGCGCCTCCGCCAGCCAAGTCTGTCTATCAGCGTTCGACTCTTCGACAGACGATGGCCAAGGCGCATGGTGAAAAGCTTCTTCAGCTACAGTGGTCGTGGTAAACTCAATATCGGACTCGGATGAGTAATCGCTCCAGCACGACTTAATGTCAACAGGCTCCTCCACCGAAGTGGGATGACGCGGCAAATAATCATCAAACTTCTCGACCAGTGACTCCTCACTCCCGTTGAGGTCGACACCAACCTCCCAGGGGCACCGGGCGAGGCTACCCTCAAAGACCACACCATCCGCGTAGAAGCTGTCCACCTTCTCTATAGCACGACGGAGTTGTCGTAGTGTCAAACGTTGACGCCAGTCTACGTCTAGTACGCGCACGAGGATGTCGTTAACTTCAGGGGAAATGGGAAGTACGCTAGACAAAAAGTTATGAGGATCCTGCAAGTACGCCTGAAACGTGGGATCCGTAGAGGTGGCCGATTTCCAGGGGTTGCGACCCGTAGCAAGGTTGAGTAGGATAATGCCGAGCGACCAGATGTCATTAAAGCGAGGAGAGTAAATACCAGTCGGTGCAAAATCTCCACCTTGACATTCTATCGATGCATCGGGTAAGTCCTCTTTCAGCAAACACAGGAGACTAAACACGTACCCGGACTCATGTGGTAGACGCTGCCCGTCTTAAATTCTGAGCTAGTCTTATCGGTTGTGGCAAGACCAAAGTCGGTCAGCGCGACACGATAACCGTCGTCAAAGCAAAGGATATTTTCTGGCTTCAGGTCTCTATGATAGATGCCCAGAGAGTGGATATACTCTACTGCGTCTAGCAGTTGCAAGAAAATATGTTTAATAAAGATGTCATCGCCAAGATACCGTCGATTATTCAAGATCTGCGTGAAGAGATCGTGGTCCGGTGCATAATCCATTATGATGTAGGTATAATCGTAATCCTGAACGACTTTGTGGAGGGTAACGATCCCTGGGTGACCAGATGCGATCTGGTGTAGCGCGATCTCGCGAATGTGGTGATGTCGCCGGCTTCTAGACTGGGTAGGCGAGTGCCTCAAGCACTTGACGGCGTAGGAACAAGGGTATGGCGTCTGTGCGTCGACCGCGCGGTAGACGACACCGTAGCCTCCCACACCGAGGACCTCGACAAGTTCGAAAGCCCCGCCGTCGATGAGTGTCCCCAATGGTGGGTGGGCTGAAGAAATGACCGGCGTCGACATATTTTTTTCTGGGTGCTTGTGTGGAACCTACAAGGTGTCGAAAGGGACAATGAGCACCGAGTACGAATGAAGACGTTAAGTATGAGATGATGGTGAGGTATTATAGATGGCTGAGAAAGGCTGGCTCGTTTCTTGTCGATGTCATCCAAACGTGGATGAGGAGCCGTTCAAGCGTGTTCGCCATGAGGTGTCGAAACCGGGATACTCACAGGGATCTGAACACTCCAATCACGTCCTATCTGCTTTGGGAACTTGCTAAACAAGTCGCGTGTGGGACGGCGAGAGGTGAGAGCACGGTGGAACAAAATCGGCACCGTTATAAGGTGTCCAGCAAGAGTTGCAGCCTATTTCCGTTCGTGTTTCGAGAGTCGGACCCCGCTCATTGCCGTAATCATCTTTAGAAAACAGGGTAGCGATCGTGATCGTGATTCTATTGCTCTCGATTATAGGAGCGCCGCGTCGTGCCGTGTCGGCGGGGATGGGTCTCAGACAATTTAAAAAAGCTTACCATTAACGTACGTATGATCGACCGGCGCCCAGGAGTGCCTAGAGGATCCACGCCAGGACGAAGGGCCTTCGGCACAACAGCGGCGCCCGAGTGCGTTGAAAGCGTCTCCAAATATCGTGCTGACTGGAAGCCTCCATCGTCGGATAGCAGCCATGAAGCCAGAGGCGCCCGCGTGTACATGATGGGCACGAGTCCGGTTTTTAATATTATCTCGGCTGTGCAGCCACTCGTGCTGCGTGTCCGCCGCGCTTGAAGGTGAAATGGTGAAACACAGTGGGGGCCGGGGAGTCCAGGTCGATCTAGGATTTTAAGCCAGCTTATGATAGAGATGAATAATCGTCTTTGTTAGCAACAGCTCGTGACCGGCTGGTGCTTTTTGACAAGAGTATTGATCTACACCCTGGTAGCGCCGATCCTTTGGGCTTCAATAAACAAACCAACACAATCGTCGTATCTATAAATACCACGCATGGTAAAGTACCAAAGAGACGGGCAATTCAGTGACGGCAAGTAAGCTATCTAAGGGACGCGGTCCGAATCACTCCCGACACCTCCTTGTTGAAGAGTACATTCATGTGCCTTATCTGCGGTATAATAACATTTTTGCTTAATGGACACAGAACGGGCTTCCAAATCAATCTTGTATCCAACGCTCTCACCAATAAGATCTATTTGAGTGGCTTTTGTGATTTGAGTAAAGCTAATCTTCGCACCTTGTAAACGTGATGGTGTAAGAGAATCCCTATGACGAATCGCAGCTGAATACGGGGAATCTTCTGCCGTTCTGCTTTGATGGGTGAGTTGATAGTGTCTTGCGGCGCGTGTCCGTTGAATAGGATACCCACAGGTAGTGCATCGGTGTATCAGCACGCTGTACATTGCGTCAGATATACTCAAACAGATAGACATCTTGGGCTTGGAAACATATGGCCGTAAGCCTCGAGTACGATGACGACAATAAGGCGCCATTGCAATGTGCGACATTCTCATTGCGACTGCAAATGTCTGTCGTCATTGTCTGGGGTAGTGCGCCGTTGGTTGCCATTGCCAGAAGGCATCATTCAATGGCTCCTCAGTACCCCATGGAGATTGCAAATTCACTGTGCCTGCCTGTACCTCCTGTTGGGTATTTATTGCAGGAGTCAACGTGATCCATGAGCACTTTGGTGGTGTGGGGCCGTGGCGAGGCGGGGCTGCCAGGGCGATTACGTTATCAGACCCATGGCCACGCGCCTGCGTTACCGCCGCTACTC
Source organism: Amanita polypyramis BW_CC (assembly GCA_001691755.2). Classification (NCBI taxonomy): domain Eukaryota; kingdom Fungi; phylum Basidiomycota; class Agaricomycetes; order Agaricales; family Amanitaceae; genus Amanita; species Amanita polypyramis. The sequence continues at coordinate 62,888 of JNHY02000035.1, read as the reverse complement.
TGCTTCAGACCACCACCACCACCGCTGCGCATCTCGGCGACAAACTCCCAACCGTTCCGAGTCTGGCACGCGCAAGTCAGTCCCGTCAAGCTGTCGTGGCCTTAGGGCCAAATGGGAACTAAAGAAAACCAGGAAACCCTCCGTCTTCTCGTGCAACATGTCTCCCGCGCTTTTTACGAGCCGAAGTATACCATTATCATGGACCAGCTCTCGCGCCATCCGGTGTAAGTATCCACTACTGCAGCACTCTGGCTTGCAGACCGTTGGGGAACACTGGCCTACTGCCTTTTGTATTATGATAACACGTCGCTTGTTTTTGCTTGATACTAAATCAACGAAAATTGCTCGTGTAGCCTGAAAGACGATGATTTAGCGGGGAGAATGGGCCTACAGCCAAAAGAGCTCAACAAAATTATTGCTGTTCTAGCAAACGATTTTCTTGTCAAAATGTCAGTCCCGTCTAGCACTATCTATCCGTTGGATGTGTGCGTCTCACGTTTGACACAGCTATCGTCAGAATGAGCTCAAGGAGGGTGCTCAGAGATCCGTTGGAAAACAATATTACTATATCGACTATCAACACTTTTGCAATGTCGTCAAGTGGCGTGTGTCGAAGATGAGGAGTATCATTGACTCGACATTGCGTAACGTCCGTCCCGCTTACTTCAGCCTCCTTGAGAGGTATTGACCTATCCACAGGAACTCGACAACAAAGGATACATATGTCCTCAATGCAAACAATCGTACTCACCGCTAGATGCGGACCGTTTATTCGATTTCACCCGTAACACTATGGTGTGCGAAATTTGTCATGCCGAGGTCATAGACAACGAGAACGCAGAAAGTGTGCAAGGAAGTAAAGACAGAATGCAACGCTTCAATCATCAGATGCGGTTCATTCGTGAAGGCTTGCAGAAGAGCGAGTCTATGGTGTTGCCTGCGTATGGTTTTCATCACCTTGTTGTAGCATCCGTGCCTGAATCTCACGATAGATTCGATGTCGCAGCCTGGGTAAAAAACAATTTCGGGGATACAGAAAGGCAGAAAGCGGCTCAGCCGGGTTCTGATTTGAAGATTGCTGGTTCTGATTCGAATAAGACGGAGGAAGGAATAAGCGTTATGATCACGATGGATAAGGACGAGACAACCCGAAAAATGGAACGAGATGCGGAGGCGGAGGCAAAAAGACAGCAGAACGTGATGCCATCATGGCACTTGAAGAGTACCATTACCGGTGATCTGACGGCACTTGGAGTGAAAGAACATGCCCGGTTGGAAAATAACAGGCCAGCTTCCAGTTCAAATGACGATATATTAAGGGGGCTAGGAGTGGTTGGGGGTAAAGCGGTAGAACAACCCCCCATAACTGTGGTTGAAGAGGCGAAACCGATTATTAATCGTGAGGCAGATTGTGAGTTACCTGTCACTTGGTGATTTCACGTTCCTGAAGATGTTCTAGACTATGATCAGTATTACGCCTCGTTGGCGGCATCTGCAAATGTGTCTGCCCAAGCAACGCCTTCGGCCAGTGCACCTGCCAGTTCAGATTATGGCGACGTGAATTTTGACGAGGAGGAGCAAAAACCGTCTGTAGAGTATTTGGACTCGCTTAACGACTACCGGAAACGTTCCCGCTCGCGCGAGGACGAGGGCATCAAGCGGATGAAGTTACCAAAGTTGGGAGATGAGCATGTTAACGGCCTCTCCCCGGAATCTGTTCAGCTTAATGGCTCTGTCGAAGAGCCTCGGATGGATGAGGAAGTGTCACCTGCTCCACCATTAAACGACCCTTTCGTTTACGGTATGCTCTTTATCTCGCATGTGACAGTGTTCTAATTCAGTCCTACAGTGAATGGTGCAGCCGTGCCCTTCTCTGAGATCACAGAGGAACATCACGAGTTGATGACCCCGGACGAATACACAGCTTACTTTGATATCCTGCAGGAAAGAACTGCTATGTAGAATGGGAAGCTGCAGTAGACGTTGTGCAAAAATGTCACCGTAAATATGACTGTACATATATACATTTTTGTAGCATACTAATCCCATACATGTCCCAACACCACTCATATGTAAAGAGCTGTCCGGCAATGTCCCCTTTTTTCCCACTGGCGGGAACAGTATTCAGCAATGTGTCAACAGGAAGTTTACAGGTTCTCTTGCCACGTCATTAGTTATAATGGTCGTGGAACAGCCTGCCACCGCCCTTGGTGGTGGGAGCATAACGGCGGCGCCAGCATCGACGCTCGCCGATGTCTTGTCGCCCGTCTCCTTACCTTGCAGTGGTCGCATAATTGCAAATAAGCTTGTCAAGGTCGGTACATTGTATTCCAACCGCCCTGACCACCTAAAGAACGAAATGATGTCTAGGTATCATTGTACGAACATCTAGCTCTCATGTTTGGAGGTCCCCCGAACCATTTACATTTCGGGCTGTACAAGACATGGGGTCAATCCAACTGGGGCGTGATCCTGACTGGTAATTTTCAAGTGAGCAAAAGGCACTTGGCGCTTGGGCGCGACGTGATCGTGCCCGAGGAGCTCACAGAAGATAATATCCGGCCTTTCAGAATGTTGGCTTCGGTTATCCACAATGACTCACCGGACACAGAGCAAGGAAGAGCGGAACTGGAGTCCAGATCTCACCACGGTAGGCGGAAGCCACTCGCTTTGATGCAGCTCAGTCATGGCGGCCGGCAGTCGTGCAATATTACTGGTGGACGCCGGCTCAACGAACCTCCTCTTGCTCCTAGCGCTGTACGGGTAACGGGGAATGTGAAAGGGCTACTGTCAAAGTTGCTTCATAAAGCTCTGTTTTTGACACCGAAAGAAATGACGCTTGAAGACATAGATGACGTTGTGCGAGGCTTTGTCAGAGGTACTACTCTAGCATGGAAGGCCGGCTTTGACGGCGTCCAATTTCATGTTGCCCATGGCTGTACGTGTCCTGCTGACGAATACGAATCATCCATATTCACTATTTGACCCTATAGATCTACTGTCCGAGTTCATATCTCCAAAGGTATACATTTTCGTCTGCTAAAATACTAGTGAATATTGATCCAAGACTCGATAGACGAATCGGCGACAGGACCAGTATTCGGCTGACAAGGACAATGCGCTTCGTCTACTCAAACGCATAATAGACGATGTCAAAGCAATCGTCCCCGACGACTTTGTTCTAAGTGTTAAGATCAATTCAGCGGATTATGTCGATTCTCAGTCGTCGGATGATGCCATCCAAAATAATGAAAAGCGCATCACTGAGCATGTGCTTACCATGGCGAAATGGGGCGTCTTTGATTTCATTGAGTTTAGTGGAGGGGACTATGAAGAACCAAGTACGCTTTTGTTTTTTCCAGCAATGTCATTGTTGTCAACCTAATGGCACCCTATTACCCCCAGATTTTATGGTTACAGTTGACAAATCGCGAAGACAAGCTTTCTTCTCGCGCTTCTCCCACCACATCATGGGAGTCCTAGACTCGCTACCCGAGGATACCCAAAGACCGTTTATCGTCCTCACAGGAGGGTTGCGTACACCTTCCCACCTGTGCACCGTCCTCACGTCCAGACATGCTGATCTTCTCGGTATTGGCCGTGGGTCTTTGTTACGGCCGGATTTGCCATTGTATCTTGAAGAAATATACAATACCTCGAAGATTATGAATGATGATGCTGTCTGGGATACGCCGTTTGAACGAGAGCCAGAGCTGGAAACCAAGGGAATATCGGGATGGATATGGGACAGGTTTCCGAAATTACCTCTCATAGGCGCAGGTGTCCAAATGGCGTGGTATGGTAATATGATAAGGCGTCTCGGCAGTGCAAATGAGTCCTTAGTTAACGTGCAACCACTTGTGCCGGATTATACCTTGGGTGCCTTGGGTTCGGTGGTAAAAATGTGGTTTTGGTCTCTTCCGGCGCGCAAATACGATAACGAACGTTCCTACTTGGAGGATAGATAATGGATCGACATTATTTGATATCGATGGCGCATGTTGCTTTGGGGACAATTATCAGGGTCTAGGTCATTCGTTCTGCAAAGTTGGCATGTTTATATGTAGGACCCTTGTTGAAATGGTTATATTGTTGTCTGACTGCACGTGCACGAGATCCAGGGATTCCAGGGGGGGAAACTATTCAAATTATTTGCGTGCGCATTTGCACCAGTGTGTTGGCGCTTTGCATTTATTATATTGACCCTTCCTTAAGGTACTCAATGGGCGGCAAGTTACTTTTTACGACCAAGCAATTGGTCGCCGGACGTAACCCTGGATTTTCTTCCTTCATTCAGGGCGTTCTTAACGACCTTACACGTGCTCTCGATGACATCTGATAGCATACTCGCTTTGATCAAGGCCGCAACAGACAGACTTGTCACTTCACGGGACTGCGCCTCGTTATGGACCAGTATAACGGACGTAGATGCCAACGTCATAGGCCAAGTCTCAGGGGGCCTGAGGGGGCGATGACAGGCAGTCTGAACCACTTCACAACCAACTGGCAGGGTGTATGTGCGCTGCTGTTGCAGTTGCACGCCAATGTTTTGCTCATCGTGTCTGAAATAGCACTATGGAATATTATGTGGTCTTACCAAAAATGATTTTCAGCTGTGCTTTTGCTAGGGTAGTGGAGTGGCGCTTCGAGTCTTGAGCCACAACGCTGTTGCTACGCACGGTACCGGCGGTGCGCCTGTGCTGTCCGTTGCTGGCGCGTGGCCCCTCAGCGTTACTGATATCCGTGGAAGAGTTGCCAACTCAGACGTGGGCCCTTCTCCTTGGTCTCCCTCACCGGCGCCGATTACGATGCCGAGCCGGATGCCATGCTTCCGTTCAAGACGAGATCGTCCCGTCTTCACAAGCACCGGTGCCACCAGTTCAGCATCGTGCGCGAAAAATTGACTCCAAAACCTATTCAGAGTAGCGCCTCCCTTGTGATTTCTAGCCACAACACGGCATCCAATTAACTCTGGGGAGGAATGGCTTACCTGCAAACGCCGGATATGAAATTTCAATCCTTTGCGTGTCAGGGATTCTATTGTGATGATAATACCAGTTCTGGGGTCTTGCATGTAGTGACGCTGCCGCTTTAGGAATCTATTCTTGTCCACATCCGCTGGAGTTAACAAAGTTCCGCAGCTCGAAATTCGGAAATAATCGACCTGCCATGTATGAATGAACAAATCGCACCCATACACAAGGTCAGGTGAAGGGCTGGTTAGAGAAACGAAAATTTTACTATGATCGAGTCTGGCATTTGTAAGACAGTCAATGTTCCAGTATCGTGAAACGGGCCCCGACAATCATCTCCGGCCGTTAAAAGCCTTGAAATTTTAGTATCACTCGCTGAGATCCTTTGCATTAAAGTCCTTGATTGCAATAGATAATGGAAAAATACACTGCTATACAGAACTAGAGAATAGTGAGTAACAAAAGGTGCATCCCTGCGTCCCCTGACGAGAACCCTAAAGTGATTCCGATTCGACATTGAAACAGCATATGTTGGGAGAAACATCTTTTTTACTTGGCGCCCGCGGATGAGAACTCTGATCGGAGAATTAGAGAACAATCGAAATGATACAAACACCACTCACTCGTTACCGACTTGGTACCTTCTGAGATAGCGTGTTTGGCGAGTTCACCTGGCAGGATCAAGCGAACAGCGGTCTGGATTTCGCGCGACGAGATTGTTGACTTCTTTGAATAGGCAGCCAGTTCTAAAGGGATCTAAGCCATGATTCAATCAATTCCAGAGTCAAAACTCACTTGATGCCTCTGTTGCAATCCTTTCGAAAATGTCATTGACAAAGCTATTCAGGATAGCCATTGCCTTATTCGAGATGCCCGTGTCGGGATGAACCTGCTTGAGGACTGTGGCAGGTGAGGTTTCTCGTCGAGTGAGACAACGCGAGCACAAACTCACCTTTGTAGATGTATGAGGAGTATGTTTCCTTGCGAACCTTCTTGCGCTTCTTCTTTTCGCCCTCAACGGGTGCTGCTGCCTTTGCTGTTTTCTTGGCTGCCTTTGCGCCCTCAGCAGGCTTGGCAGGTGCCTTGGAGGCGGTAGAAGCAGGCGCTTTGCCGGCGGTGGAAGCTGGTTTGGGTGCCATTGGTGGTGTATGCGCCTAGGATTCGAAGAGAGCGGTGGCGGGTAACAAGGATGCGGTAGATAATCAACGTGCAATAAAAATATTGAGGAGAGTCTTAAATGCCTGCGCGTGAGTTTGTTGTTGTTTAACCCCAACGCGTCTGCGCGTCATTGTTGATTGAGCCAAACGAACGCACGTGACCCGCCTCTTATTCTCGCGTCGTGGGTATAAATACAGCAAGTCGGTTCTCTTCTGTTCTTCCTCCTTAATCTACACCTCGCCACTCGAGCACAAGTCACTTCTAACACCATCTCTTCTAACACCGTTCTCCATTTCATAATTAACAATGTCGGGCAAAGGCAAGGCTGGTAAATCTGGTGGCAAGGCTAGCGGCGAAGCCTCCAAGTCCCAATCACGATCCGCAAAGGCTGGTCTCCAATTCCCAGTTGGTCGTGTACATCGTCTATTGAAGAAGGGCAACTATGCACAACGTGTTGGTGCAGGTGCACCTGGTAAGTGGGAGCTATTGTTTCAGCATCTCGAGTTACTGATGGTTTGATTAGTGTACCTCGCTGCCGTACTTGAATACCTTGCAGCTGAGATTCTTGAGCTCGCTGGTAACGCAGCACGTGATAACAAAAAGCAACGTATTGTTCCTCGTCACCTGCAGCTGGCGATCAGGAATGATGAAGAGTGAGTCACCCGGATTTGGCGCTTACTTGAGACTGATGGGACGTGGTTAGACTGCACAAGCTCCTTGGCAACGTTGTGATATCTCAAGGTGGTGTTGGTGAGTGTCTACTGTTAGTTCGTTTTTTTCCGTATGCTGATGCACGGTTCAGTGCCACACATCGCTCCTGTGGGTTGTTTGTCCTGGATGGCGTTGAAAGAAGTAACTAACTGGTTTACAGGAACTGCTTCCTTCGAAATCGGGGAAGAAGAAGGAGGATGGCATCAGCCAGGAGGTTTAGATGTAGTGGATCCGTTTCTTTTCTGTCGCGCTGGACTACATGTATTTTTTGTACTAGTTTTGCATCTGATATATATTAAAACTGCATTTATCACTAAGAATGGAAGTGGGGCATGTGAACAAGTGGAACCATCAGAGACGATGACGTCGTGATTCAGGGTTGTGTGACGTTTGCATGGCCATGATGCAGTGGGGAGCCCTCAGTATAAAGTGCCGTTCCCTGGCCCCTGTCCTGCACAATAAATTGAGGATATGCCGATGGACGATGACAGTAAATGGCTGCGGTTGGCAGGTCCACGAGTGCGGTTTCCCACAGTAAGATGGTAACAGTGACGTCAGCGTCCATGTCTACTCGGTTTTCACAGCACTTGAAGTTTGAAGCTTATTCGTCCTGTTCTTTGTGTTTGACGAGCGCCGCACCCGTCGTTTTGCCCGTCGAACACCTTCCGCACCCCGCCAACTGCTCCAGGAAACGCTAAACCTCTGCAAAGACGTGTGCCAAGTGGCGCAAACTATATCCCCGTTTTGTTAATCTTTCTGTGGAGCTATTTTGAACCGGTGCCATTTTTTGCACGTATAACTCACGCCTTGACCTTTCGACCCTCTCTTCTGGTGGCTCTCCCCCTTCGTCCCTGGCACGCTGGCGTTGCAATATTCCCAAATCCCTCGCGTTAGGTGCATCTCTCACCCAAGGTCTTAGCTTGGATAGTTGTACCGCTCCTTTTGATCCCACCCATATATGGACATAATGCAAGCCGTACGTCCCCATGTTTTACTTCTCGTGTGCTCAGTTGGAAGGCCGACTATTCACCCAGTCCCCCATCTCCCTTTCCCGTGCACTGTCAATTGCGACGTCTCCAAGTCCGCCATACAAACCGACCAATGATGACATTGAAGCCGTCATTCAGATGGCAACCTCTGGCAGGGCAACCGCCGATGGGCGTCCCCCACCACCAAGAGATACCAGAACACAACTTTTCGTCGGTAACGTACGCTCTATTTCTTTCCAATGTTCTCCACGGTATAATTTAATAGCTGACCCGTGCAGTTACCCTATAGAGTTCGATGGCAGGACTTGAAGGACCTCTTCCGTCGTGCAGGAACAGTTCTTCGTGCTGATGTATCGCTGGGACCAGATAATAGATCTCGTGGCTATGGGACTGTACTTTTGGCTTCTGCCGAAGACGCTGGCCGTGCCGTGGATATGTTTAATGGTTATTCATGGCAGACTCGGATTCTTGAAGTTCGACCTGATAGACTACCACCCGACCTTGATAACCCCTTGGGAAGTGTGTCGGGACCTCCTGCAGCAGGACTTGCCAGCTCTACAGGATACTCCCTCACATCATTTCTCTCTTCACCAGTCCACGGCCCTAATCCTTCATCAAGCCTACATAGGCGCTCTGATGACTTTGACTACGGGTCGTTACTCAGCACACCCGACCTACTGGGAGCCTCCGGTAACGTGGGCCGCAGCCTCTTTGTTGGAAATGTACGCAAAACGACCTTTGCTCATCCAGATACACTAATTATATGGGGTTTAACGTAGCTTCCCTTCCACTGTCAGTGGCAAGATCTAAAAGACCTTTTTCGGCAAGCTGGAACTATTATCCGAGCGGACGTCGCGCTAGGTCCCGATGGCAGATCGCGGGGCTTCGGCACCGTCATCTTTGCTACGGAGATTGACGCAGAGCGTGCGATGAAAATATTCAACGGGTAAGATCGGTGTTTTCACATCATTCCATGTGCAAAGAAACCTTAATTTGTTTTGACCAATGCCCCAGATATGAATATAACGGTCGTATCCTTAAAGTTCATTTTGATAGATTTACACAAGTGGGACAAAACGCTAATTATCCAACCTCTCCTTCGCTGCATTCCTTACATTCAACCCCTGCATTGACGTCGACGGCTCTCAACAGCTTGAATATAGCTCCATCAATCGGAGCGTCCTATTCTTCCCAAATCTCTCAAGCTCAATTGCACGGGGGATACCACCTTGATGTTGGCCTATCATCAAGATCTTCCCCCTCCCCTGAAATATACCAGGCCCCCGTGCCAGTGCTACGACAGCAACAACAATTAGCCACCGATATTTCTATCATCACCGGGTCTCTTGGCTCTATGCATTTGTCGAGCAATGCGGTTGCCGCAAATACCATTCCGCTCAAACAGAGTCCGGGCAGTGAAAGCACCAGCACGTCGGCGTCAAGCTCCGCCTCAAGAGCGCCATCTGCTTCAAGCTTCAACATGGACAAGTCGAGGTCGAAGACGGAGAAAAATGTTTCTCCATCGGGAAGTCAGCATCCACATCATCCGGGGCCCATCACTCTACCGCCTCCTGCTCCAGTGGCCTTCCCATCGGCGATGCACAGAGTACTGTTGCAGAATGAATCAACACCATCTGCCCAGACACCTGTCTTCAACTCTCAGTTTATCCAACATCAACAAATCGCTCCTGTGACTCCACATGGCCTGCCTCCAATCACACCTTCTATGCCACCTTTCACTTTCCTACCTCCGCAGTTATCACCTCATCAATACCCTTCCCAGGCACATGCAATGATGCCGGATACGTTAGCAAACCAGACATTCCCCTCGGGTCTATTCAATCCACCACAACAGTCGCCTCTTGGTCATCCACCATCACCATTATATAGTGCACCCTATGCAATTTCTGGATTTTCGCCTGGCGCGGCAATGTCGCCAGGAGCGGTCTGGGGTCGCCCAGGGAACCCAAATCCCCACATTAACCCGGCTGTCGGTGCACCCGTTCACACACCTCACCCGACAAACCCTGGACACCACGTCCATTCAGTGTCGTCTCTCAACCGGCTGGGCCGAAGAGGTGAACCGACCAGTTACTTTGATCTAGAATACTTCCCCCGTGATGGTACACATGCATCTTATATTTCAAGCAGCTTGGAGAATGAAATCATGCGTGATAAGCACCCGTTAAGTCCGGAGGGGGACGACGACGACTGCAAGACAAACGGTGCAAGTTCGGACGACCATCGTAGCAGGAGTCTATCGGGTTCGTTGAACGGATTGCGCAATGCAAACCATGATATTCATGAACGATCTACCGGGGCCGATGGTCAGCCGTCAACGGACATCGACTCCAATGGATCATCGACTTCAAGTAACTGGTCACCATCTCGTGAATAGCAAATTGCCACCCCCACGACCGGCTTGATCGATATGACCACTACCAGCAAGCCATTTTTCTCCTTCTCTTTGGGCTTTGGGCATGCCTCATTGTGAAATATCCACCATATGATATCCAACTAGAATGGTATTTATTCCTCTGCTTTCTTTTCCCATTTATTTCGTTTTCATATCGGTTAGATTGTATTTTGGTTTTTGGTTTCCATCATGTAAAATTTTCCGACCTATTTTCGGTCTTCTTGCCATTTGCATAGTGTCGTACGCCGTAAAGATGAACTACTGAATACAAAATTTTTTTTTCTTTCTCTGCTGCTTACACGCATATCCATTTGTATCAATGCTTTCCTGTATTCCCAGTCCCTGTCGCATTATTACAATGTTATGTTCTATAGCCAAGGCCGAACGATTCACATGAGGCGTTCGATACAATGATCAAAACAATAGAAATCGTTGGAGTAGAAACCATGAACTCCACAGGGCTGGCCCTGGCAGCACCGACCTGCCCAAAAGGTGCAGCGTCTCCGAGACGTCAGATAGCTACTCCAGTGTGCGCGAATACTATACGAGCTGTATCATCCCTTCGCCTCTATACTTCTGACCCTGTTACCTCCCTGCCAAGCCCTCGCGTTTCAGAGACGGCCTCTTTGGACATGCACGTGATACGAACCTCAGGCACGTTCGACGTGCCCGGCATCCATTTGGTTCCCATAGCATTGCAACGCGTACATCTAGCTATATCAGCATGACACGCGGGAACGAGCTGTCACCCTCCTTGGACCTTGCTGCCTCCCCTAACACCCCCCGAACCCCTGTTCTGACCGCTGGGGAAGGATAGAATGCGCCTCTCCGTCCGAGCGAGAGTGATCTTTGGAGTCCTTATCTATGCAACGTGCGTTGGAGCAAACTTGGCAGATGGTATCATCGGAGCGCTCGAGAACGCATTTGACTGTGTCACCTGTCATGCGCTTCTAGCACCAGTAAAGTTTCTGGCGTTCTTCGGAGACGCTGTGTTTTCAAGGGCATGGATTGTCATGTGTCAAATTGTGGGGGTACGCAAATAGTTATTATCGGATGTTCCGAACAAGTGTTTATGTGGATCTTGCTTAGGCCGCGGACCCTGATGTTTGCGAGGGCCTTATTTCCCAGCAAGGGCCAATTCTTGCGCATGATCTGAGGTCCATATCCATCGGAGGTCAGACAGCGACAAAACTGTGTGACGTGGTTTTTGGTCTATGCAAACCGCCCCCTGTTAACCCGTACATCGTGCAATTCCCGAGGGCGACTCCGGAGAACCTAACGGTGTTCAAGTCGATGGGACGAAAGCCGTTCCAAGTAGCGCACTTTAGTGATGCACATATCGATCGGCAGTATACCGTAAGTGCTACGCTTCGCTTTGCTTGTTTGCCGGTTTGAACGTTTGCACAGCCAGGATCTGATTCCAAATGCACGAAGCCGATCTGTTGCAGGAACTACGCGGGTCATGATGGTCCTATCGTTCAGCCTGCGGGACCGTTTGGGAGTTTTAATTGCGACGCACCCGCGAACCTAGCTGAGTCAATGCTTCGCGCGATTCCAACCAGTGTCCAATTCTCAATCTTCACTGGCGACGTCATAAATGGTGAGGCTCCAAGCAGCGACGCAGTCGATTCTCTACCTCCATTACAACTTGTTTTCTGACTGTGCCCAGCTGCTGTCTGGTTGCTCGACCAAACGTGAGGTCGTATCTTTTGTGTGCGGCAGGGGCACTTATCACCCCCTAGTGGAGTGACAAGCGACCTCGAGAGTTTCAATCGAGAAATGGCAACTATCCTAAACTCTCCAGTTTATCCAGTCATCGGTGAGTTTTGGGGAACCGATTTGATAGTAATTTCATTGAAAGGCGTGTAGGCAACCAGTAGGGCATCCATCAATATTATGACGAACACTATGTGACCTGGTTATACGTAGTGAAGCGACCCCTGTGAACGCTTTCCCAAGAAGCAGTACGTCATCCGCAAGCAGCCAGTGGATCTTTGATACACAAAGTCGGGGATGGTCTGTAAGTGACATGATTGTCGGACGCAGGTCTTCCCGTAACTCCCCACCAAGCAATGGCTGCACGCGGATGCATTAGACCAAGTCACTCACATGTCAGGGAGTTACTCTGTCATTGCAGAAGGCACGAATTTACGGTGAATAGTAATGTTTCCGCGTTATTTCCCGGATGCCGAGACTTTCGCAGGATCATCTCATTAAACAACATCTACTGGTATAAGGACAAGTAAGTCTCATTGCATATACATTCAAATAAGATCCTCATTAGTCTGTAGTTTCTGGCTTTACGATAGTGACAATCTTCAGTATGCCAGGCTCCAAAGAGAATGACATTGACATTGATTATTTCCGTATAGACCCGATCCCAACGAACTTTTGAACTTTGTCGTACGAGAGTTACAAGCGGCTGAAGATGCCGGTCAGCGTGCTTGGATCATTGCCCATATGCCCCCCGGTCGCGGCGATGTTCTGCGTGATCAAGTCCGTCTTGATACTTTTCTGCTGGTTCCGTTATACTCAAAACACTTTTTTCGATAGTCAAACTATTATGACCAGATCATCCAGCGATATCGCAATACCATTGCTGCACAATTTTATGGGCATACGCACCTAGTAACTTGATGTGTCTTTCCTTGGTTGCTCAGTAATGACGCTATGTATACAGGATCAATTCGCAGTTGCATACTCTGATTATTATGACAAAACCGCAGAAACTGCAGTTAGCGTTGGATTGATAGCACCATCTTTAACACCTCGCAGTAAGTCACAAGTTAGATTACATATATCCAGGGAAGTTGACTGCCCATGCGTTAGATGGGAACCCGGCTTTCAAGGTATACGACGTTGACCCGGACACTTACGAGATTATGGATGCTCGTGTATACATAAGTGAGTCAGGATATCTCACTGACATGTCATTCAGTTCCTGATGTCATCTGTAGGCAATTTGACAGATCCATCATTCCAACAGAATCGTCAGTTGAGTCAGTGTCTTTAAGAAAGCAGTTACAATTGACATGTTGGTGTGCTAGCCACGTGGAAACTTTATTACAGTGCTCGTGATACATATGGCCCCCTGGTTGGGCTTTCCGAATCGGAGTCGCTTGGTCCGGCCTTTTGGCATAGAGTGACTGAAGCGTTCGCGGCAAACGATACAGCCTTCCAATCATATGTGACGTTCATGACTAGAGGAGTCGACGTGAAGCCATGTAATTCGACCTGCAAGAGCATTACTATTTGCGAGATGCGCACTATGCGCTCTGAGAATAGTTGTGTAAGGATATAGCTGGCTTTTTCAGAAGGTTTTAACAGTTAATGCGAATTCAAAGGATGAAGATCAGTTTCTTAGAAAAACTGGCCTGGATTTTGCTCATGCGGAGCACTGCGAGGGGTTGAACATTGGGCACCTCTTTCGTAATATACGGAACCTGGTGCGTACAATGTATATATATAATCAATACCTGAGTAGGACTGATGGCTGGTACGGATAGAGTGACACCCAACGTGCAGAGCTACGCAAAGCATTGGAATATATCATTCCCTCGTTCCAGGAAGCGCTTTCCACCCAATATTTTCGTCTCCCGGGGTGGTACTAGTCTAAATGGAGACATACTAGAATAATCGAGTCATAGAGTTCCACAAGGCATCTTAAGGTTACCTGAGCAATCTTGTCGACCTACAAGGGCTGACGTTGTTCAACTTCGTACTAGAGAGTCAGCAATAATAGAGTGTACTACTATAAACATTGAATATTATATAAACAAGAGGATTACTGAATGATGATCACAGATCTAAAGACATCGGAATACAAAATATGGGATAGTGCAACTAGAAAACATAACGCGCTTGGACATGAATACCTACGAGTGAAGTAAAAGGCAAAAGAATTGGTCCCACACTAGGGTCGAGACGTAACGCGTTCATTTTGGCGAGTGAAGACAACATTAAAACTTTATCACGACTCACACGCATTATAACGAACCATGCACCAACGGGCGAATATCGACGAAGGTTTTTCCCAAGAGAACAAAGAAATTGTCAATACGACGAAGAGTTTCAGTCAAGAACTTATATACTTACGAAATGCGATGGATATCAAAGGAAGTTCAAATCATTACATGATTTATGGAGAACGCCAAAGGGATTGGAAAAATTGGTGAAATTTTTGGAAAGAAATATAAAGGAATACGATAATATTCTCTCTTTATATCTTTGCTTTTTCTTTTTCTAACACTTCAGATTGGTATCGTTTGATATTTTCTTTTGTGTTTGTATTTTATATCGCAATAAAATTGCGTTTTGGATTAAGAAAAAAAAAAAAAGAGGATTACTGAAGTGATGGTGTATGATGGGCGGTGCGAAAGCCGGCCCCGGTGAAGCTAAAGTGACAATTTTATAAATAGCCATTTGAACCGTCTGGACAATTTTTGACTCGCACCAGAGCAACAGACTCATAAAGGGCTTGCAGGGAAGCGTTCTGCAGTGATCATTGCCTGTTGGTGTCCAAAAGATGACTCGTTTCCAGACGGAGATCGCAGTCGTACTCACACTCAGCGCGTTTGGCAGTCTGGTCGCATTCTATTTCGCCAGACCACGGGAGGGCAAAATCCAGCTTCCGGTTAATACAGATGGTTCCTTGTATTCTACGAACACTCAGGACCCATTCGATGTCACGACTTCGGACGACATAGTAGATGGCTATCCCGTAGATGAAGGGAAGTTTTGGAAGCAGGTGCGCTTTTCGTATCATATCTTCGTGTAAGGGCATTTCTTAGTAGGATGTGATGTCAGGTCTTCCTCAGGAAAGTAGTTTTAACAATCGCTGCGGCTTGCGCTGTCGCTCTGAGTACTATTTGCCTCGGATATGCGCTTGCAAACGCAGAACGCGTCGACATTGCATTATACTCGATTTATACTTGCTTCGCCACATATTTGTTCATCCTATGCGCTCGATCTTTAAAGCAGACATCTGTAAAAAGTCATTCACAGTCCATTCTCCATATTACAACTTTGTCGACTATCGCTACAATCGCAATGGCTGCATCCGTCATTATTCCGGGAATACCTCCTCCTTTGACTTCTTCAGTGGGCGAAGAACCTCTCATCCAGGGAATTTGGTACACTATTTTGGGACTGTACACCGTAAAGGCTATCGTATCCCTTACTACTCGCCTTGGACCGCCTTTGTATTACCCACCGGAGAGAATCTACACGGAAAAAACTGTAACTGCGATCACCAATCCTGACC
The DNA here is from genome assembly GCA_001691755.2 of Amanita polypyramis BW_CC. Classification (NCBI taxonomy): domain Eukaryota; kingdom Fungi; phylum Basidiomycota; class Agaricomycetes; order Agaricales; family Amanitaceae; genus Amanita; species Amanita polypyramis. Next base: position 47,378 of record JNHY02000035.1, on the reverse strand, counting down.
TGGAAAATGTATGCGGTGCCGTTGGTATGCCTGTCGTAATCTCGACTTTTGATTGGAGCTAATTGCAGTGTAGGTTGTTCACCTTTGTCCTCCATACTGTTCTCGCACACCACGAAAGTGGTTTGGTTAGGCAACGTGGCAGAAAGTCTGGATATTGGCGATTTGCCTATTGTGGCTGGGAATATGCGAGCAACCTTTAATTTCTCCAAGATGAGGCAAGCTATGCGGGGCCTCGGCCTACGTGTACGTTCTTGGAAGCCAAATCCAGGTTCAGGATGGGAGGTGGCCTATTGGTTGATGAAGGTCAATTCCGATGTATTGGCAGTCGAGTTGGTTCTCGCAGCAATCGTCGCGGTTCTCTACTACCTCCCAGCTATATTTATGCAGCGCCTAATTGCTTACTTCGAGGTCGATCCAAATAGGGAGAATAGAAGTTGGGGCTGGGTCTATGTTATCGGGGTGATCAGCACCAATGTAGTGACCCATCTTCGTGAGTTTCTTTTACTAGGAACTAATATGTGTTTCTGATCTGTCACAGTCACCAATCAACTCTGGTCGTTGACAACCATGCATCTTCAAGTCCGTTTCCGTATTCAATTAAACACCGTTTTGTTTGCAAAGACACTGGTACGCAAAGACATCGCTTCAGGAACTGCATCACAAACCGGGGCGGACGCGGATGATGCAGCCAAAAAGAGTGATGAAAAAGGAGACAAGGATACAGACGATGATGACTTTTCCAGCAAGGCGCAGGTAATGACTCTAATGACGACAGACGTTGATAGGGTCAGCGAATTTACTTGGCACTTGTACACTTTAATCGGTCTGTAGGGATATTTGAAGATGTCCCACGAGCTAACGTTACATATCAGATGCACCGATAGAGATCGTAATTGGCACTCTATTCTTATATAAGTTACTTGGTGGGTCGCGGATTTTTAACCCGTGTCACGTCATCTCCGACACTATTCTACAGGGGTTTCTTGCTTTTTTGGTCTTGCTGTTACGTGCCTCTTTTTGCCTCTAAATCATTTTGCCGGAAGAGTCGTCGTTAGTGAGTTCTAGTCTGACAGGACCTCGTAGTACAATTCTGATTCCGCTCTCAGGAGCTCAAGAAAACCTGATGAAGGCTCGCGATGAGCGAGTCAGTCTTATGAACGAGGTAGTATTCCCGCTGACCGAGATCTAGGCTTGACTGACAGCGGTATAGATATTGGGTGCTATCCGGATGCTCAAGGTACGTTACGGTATAAATTACGAACAACATCGTTCTGACGCCCCACCAGTTCATGGCTTGGGAACGTAGCTTTGAAGCAAGAGTATTAAAGGTCCGCGAAAAAGAGCTGAAATACCAGAAGCTCAATTATGCAATCGAGGTTAGCAATTCCCTTTTTTCCTACTCCTACTTAAGCCTATGTGCATCACAGATTTTTTGGAATGCAATATGGTGAGACGTTCAGAAAAGTTGAACAGGCGTCAGCTGGATACATTGATGGAATTTATAGGTTTGGCATGCCTATTATCGTGACCCTCGTCTCCTTCTTCCATTTTACTGTCATTCGACACCAGACGTTAACACCTTCTATCGCATTCACGTCGGTAGGTTTCCTAAATTTGACGCTATGTTCGCTAATTTTTTGACGCTCTTCCCAGCTACTCGGTGTGTGGGCTTAGTTCAAGCATGAAAGCTCATTGACAAGCTACCTCTAGTTTTCGATGAGATGCGGTTTGCACTTAATGCACTCCCGGAGACATTCATCAATTTATTACAGGTAATCGCTTGGTAGCTCGGTGACGATATATCATACTTAAAACATGGATTCTGTAGACCATGGTTTCGATCCGCCGTATAGAGAAGTATTTGGGTGGTGCTGAAGTGTCGAGCGTTCTCCCTTTAGAGCAGCAAACTCATCGCATTGCACTACAGTCCTGCACCATTACCTGGCCGCAAGACCGATCGATGGGAAGTCCTCTGCCTTCTGCAGTTGCGAGTCCACATCAAAAGTTCCTACTAATTGATTTGACTTGCGAATTCCCTCGTGGCCAGCTCTCTCTGATCTGCGGCAAACTTGGCTCTGGAAAGTCACTCCTCCTTTTGGGTAAGTTAAATGGTTTGTTAGGCAAGGAACGGTCGTAATTTTACTTGGTCCACTAGCCTTGCTGGGTGAAGCAGACATTCTTGCAGGCCAGCTGATGTGTCCTCGATCACCACCCGACTCTATCGCTTCCTTTATTGGAAAGACTATTTCTCGAGAACAGTGGGTCGTCGAAGGGTTGTGTGCCTATGTTCCTCAGGTACGCTTATGTGTTTATCCGGTGGCTGATACGTTTTCCTAAACATATGTACATACCAGACGGCATGGCTCAGGAATGCCTCTATCAAAGGCAGGTATACAACACTGTTGTCTGGAAGGTAGCTAATGAGGCTATCGATAGAAAACATCTTGTTCGATCTGCCGTTCGACCAGGAACGTTACCAGAAAACCCTTGAGGTAAGTTGCAATGCCTTATAGTTCGCCCAGTTGAACCCGGCACACAGGCTTGCGCTCTTTTGCGTGACTTGGAAATATTGGAAGATGGTGATGAATCAGAGATTGGCGAACGTGGAGTGAACTTGTCTGGCGGTCAAAAGGCTCGAGGTATAGTTGTATCATGGTTTTCACTTATTCTACATGCTGACTTAAACGACAGTGTCCCTTGCGAGAGCCATTTATTCCCGGGCGTCAATACTATTGCTGGATGACGTTTTATCCGCGGGTAAGTTTGTGTACTATTCTTGGATGGGCCTCTCATCCTTTTAATGTCCGATAGTCGACGCTCAAACTGCTCATCATCTATATTTCAAATGCTTGGGGGGAGAATTGACCCGCGGCCGCACCGTCATTTTGGTATCACATCATGTACAACTCTGCGCACCTGGTGCATCTTACGTGGTGGCACTAGACAACGGCAGGGTTCAGTTTGCAGGTGGCCGTGATGAATTTTTGAGCACCGACGTGATAAAGAGTTTGGTCCAAACCACAGATCAAGGCGAAGGGAAACAACCTGAAATTGTTGATACTGTGCCGATGGTAGAAGAAAAACCGGCTCTAGATGAATTTAAACCCGGTTCCACTATTGTACCTACTCCGACCCCATCAGAAGAGAGTGTGGCTAAGCGGAAAGTCCCAAGAAAGCTTGTCGAAGAAGAGAAGAGGGCGGTTGGACGCATTGGTACTGAAATTTGGGAAACATACGTCTGGGCTTGTGGTGGCGGTCGTTATTGGCTTTTATTCGCTCTCGTGATATTTGTTGCGTCCTTGAGTCCGGTATTCGAGAATGGGTGGCTAAGGTATGTCTCCATGCTCGTAGTAAAAAAAGTCCCAAATGATAAGTGTGTTCCAGATATTGGTCTAGCCGCCCAGGAAAAGGGGACGAGCATGATGCACTGTTTTACATTGGTATCTATGCAGCTATCACAATGACCGGAATGATTGTCAGTACATGGCGCTGGTTCGTGTTGTACTCGGGCTCCATACGTGCTTCAACCGTCTTATACAAACGGTTGCTCGAGAGCGTGCTATTCGCCAATATTCGTTTCCATGACACTGTCAATCGTGGTCGGCTACTTAACAGATTTGGAAAAGACTTCGAAGGTACGTTCAGTGAGCTTCGGGACCAAGCACCAGACTTGACAATCCTGGTTCAGGCATTGACAGTACCCTGTCGGATAATTTTGGTCGCAGTATCATGTATTTTCTGTCTGCGATGACTACTGTTGTAACCGTCAGTGTCATTGGTGGTCCTTTATTTATCTTGGCCGCCATAATCCTCGGATTTCTATATTATAATGGTGAGTTAGCGTGTTAGTTACCGCATTATGTTCGCGTTCTGACCACAATTAATGTAGTGGCGAAGGTAAAGAATCGCGAATTACCTTAAGTGCCCTCACTCAGCTAAGCACTTTGCACAGATCTATGGTCAGACGTCAAGAGACATGCGTAGACTAGGTCAGACGGCGATTATACAAAGGGAGTGGTGCCTGACTTCTCCTCAGACTCCGTCTATCGGTCACCGTTATACTCGATATACGGAGAAACAATCTCGGGTGTATCTATCCTGCGCGCTTTTGGAGCGTCATCCAAGTTTTTGCGCGAGATGCTGCGCTGCGTTGACACAGTCCGTGATATCGTCTTTGATATTTCTCTTGGAAATTCACTAGCAGACAGAATGTTAATCCATATTATTGGATGTGGGGAGGTACTGAGAACGTAGTAGTATTACTAGGGATATTCACCTGATTATTTTCTTCCAGTTAATCGATGGCTATCTATCCGCTTCAATCTTCTGTCAACGGGAATTGTAGGAGCGATTGCTCTTGTCTCGTTGATATCGCCAAGTATCTCTGCATCGTTCGCCGGATTTGCGCTCGCATTTGCTTCGACTATAACTCACGATCTCTTGTTCATGGCAAGCATCAGTTAGTCTTATTGTGTTTCTTAGGTCCTGATATATATTAGGTTCGCCGTTTCGTCGGATTAGAACAGTCAATGGTAGTCCAGTCCGACTCTTCTATCTGCGTATTCTGATTTCTTGATGTCATAGGTTGCCATAGAACGCATTAAAGAGTATTCTGAATTACCGCCGGAAGGATCTGAGATCATAGAACCACGTCCATCTGAGTCGTGGCCTTTGGCTGGTGCAATTGAGAGCCAAGGTCTTGTCATTAAATACGCCGTATGTCCCCGTAATTTTCCTAAGGAACCGCGGTTTAAATGCGCCTTCTAGCCGGATCTACCCAACGTGCTTCATCATATCAGTTTTAAGATCAATCCCGGTGAGAAAGTAGGTGTAGCAATCAGGATCGTTTTGTTGTAATTGGCAACTCTATTAGGTCGGGATTCTTGGCAGGACAGGCTCTGGAAAGAGCACACTTGCGTTATCTCTGTTCCGTTTCGTGGAGCCTACGGAAGGCCGAATTCTCATAGATGGGCTGGACATCTCAAAGATAGGACTGACGGATTTACGTAGCAAATTGACAATCATCCCTCGTATGTCTTCGCTTGTGGTTTCCGTGCCACTATATACTTATGAAACCAGAGGATCCAACGATTCTGAGTGGGACACTACGTTCAACACTTGACGTCTTTGATGAATATCAGGATGTGGAAATTGTCAGTTGCCGGATACATTACCCATGCAAAAGACTGACTTGCTGCAGTTCGAGGCGCTGCGCCGCGTGCATCTCATTCCTTCAGAAGATACACCGGGGGAAATGCCTGGAACAATAAATGCCAATGTTTTTCGTAATCTGGATTCTACTGTCACCGAAGGAGGCGAGAACTTCTCGACTGGGTAGGGAGTTTTTTTCTTAGGCGACACCTTCGGTTCTGAATGCAACATAGTGAAAAGCAACTGCTGTGTATGGCACGTGCTATCCTAAAGCGGTCAAGAATACTTGTGATGGACGAGGTTGGTTAATTTATACTCAACGTCTTGTATGATGTTCTGATAGACCTGATGAACTAGGCTACAGCGAGGTATCAACTTTACAAACCGGTTTTCGTACAGACACTGATATTCATGGTAGTGTTGACTACGCTACAGATGAGCTCATTGGAGGGGCGGTAAAACAGTAAGTGTCTAGCTGCATCGTGAACAGAGTGAGCTCAAAATAGAAAAAAGGGGATTCGCCGATAGCACTATTCTAACTATCGCACATCGTCTGCGCACTGTTATCGACTATGACAGAGTAAGTCATGCCATATGCCAGGATGTCGTATATTCAACACTCTGCATAGGTACTGCTGCTGGACCAAGGTCAAATCGCAGAATTTGATAGGTATGGCCCATCCACTGTGGTGCCAATGTGATTAACCTCTTGGTATAGACCCGCTGTCCTTCTCGGTGATCCTTCTTCGAAATTCTATGCCCTTTGCAAAGCTACCGGGAAAGAGGAATTTGCGACATTAAAACGGATGGCAGGTGTTTGATAGGAGTCGTGTTCTTAGACTACTTGGAAATGATTAATGGATTATACCCACACATTGGTGACCTTAGTTGCAGCAAAGTCTATCCGAGGATTGACAAGTGTTACAAAGGGAAATTCTATGGAAGGTATATGGAGAAATGCAGACGAAGTCCCCATTGTTATAAAGAAAAATAATTAAAACGAACACTGCAAATTCGAGAGCATCTAATAGCACGGAACATTAGTTAGAACATGACTAAGGAATCCACATCTTTCTTTCAATGTAGGCAGTAAGCTGCGCATCATCCATAGAACGAAGTGGGATAGAATGGTCCACCCCCTGTTTGGGATATGGTCAGAGATGCGGAACAATAGCACACTGATGGAACTTACATCATCCTGAGCGGTACGAATGACTTGCTTGGCTATATGCGCGCTGATTTCCCGAACTGGAAAAATATAAGTATCATAGTTTATGCTGTATATTGTCGCTAAAAACGTACTTCTCTCTATTCGTGGATAAAGCAACCCCAATGAACGTTCCTCATCGGTGAGAGCATTAGCCAGACCAAGGGATGAAGCTTCAACCATGCTATCCGTAACAGTTATTGCTTTGGACAGAATGCTCCCGAGACCTAGGCCTTAATAACAGACATCAGGAAATACACATGGTGCATGATACTGACACGAACCTGGGAAAATGTACATATTGTTTCCTTGACCAGGATATAATGTTTTGTCACCATACGTTAACTCAGGGAATGGAGAACCGGAGGCGAATAAGGCGGTTCCATTTGTGTTTTCAACCACTTCTTTGAATGAACACTCTGACAGACGGACAGGATTTGACAATGGGAAGATGATAGGTCTAGCATTCAATTGTCCCATGAGTTCAATCACTTTTGGAGTAAATGCACCCTGCGGAACAACTTGTGGTTACTTGATTACTACCCGCTGACACTTAAGCTTACAGTGATGGTCGATAAGCCCAGTAGTGCGGTAGGCTTGACAAACGTGATAATGTCAGTCAGGTCGGTGATCGGCGGTCCCTGGTAATCCGCACGGGAGAAATCTGATAAGCAGAAAAAAATAAACGGATGCCGAGACGGTCAAGAATAGACCTACACTTCTTGTGTTCGGCTAGACGGCCGCGAGAATTATAGACAAGACCTTGGGAGTCAACTAACCAAATACGTTGACGTGCCTCCTCCTTGGACAAGCCATTCAAGGTGAAAAAGCTCATCAATTGCATCGCAACGCCGATTCCAGCCGAACCAGCCCCAAAGAAAAGGATACGATGATCAGTGAGGGGCCGGCCTGATGCGGCCGATGACAATTTTGCTGCGTTCCAGAATCCACTAAGGATGACAGCGCCTGTTCCTTGAATATCATCATTGAATACAGGGTATTTATTACGATAGCGGTCAAGATATTTAAAGGCGTGATCGCTCGAGAAATCCTGTCAAGCTACTTGTGAGGTACGATCTGGGAAAGCGTGGCTGCAAAACCTTACTTCAAATTGAACCATGAGCTTTGGGAAGGCGACCGATATTTCGTGCATGAACTCGTCCATAAATTCCGTCATTTCTTCATCCGAAACACGTTTCTGACGAAGGCCTAGATAGAACTCGTCTTGCAAATATTTCTCGTTATTCGTCCCTAGGTCCAGGCAGATAGGCATGGTAGCAGATGGTCGAATTCTATTACAACAGTTACTTCTTCCCCCAATTGAGTTACGAGAGAACTTACCCTGCGCCGGCAATGTACAATGAAAGCTTTCCGATTGATATGGGCATTCCATTGACTCCCAAGTCTCCCAAGCCCAATATACGCGAACCTGATCCGAGTGTAAGCATATATGCTATATTTATAATAGTCATAATGACCATCAGTAACGACGCTAATCCTAGCATCGTCAACTTTGGGCCAGTTTCTAAGAACTGAGAAAAACGAATCAGTAAGCCAGGTACAGAGAGGGTAAATATAGATACCTACCACTTCCAATATTCCCCTTGTCCTTTATAGATATAAACTGGAAATGTCGTCAGCAATTTATGCGCGAGGCAAGAAAAAAAGTAACGGACAAGGCCTTCCGGGCGTCTATATATATGGGAGTATTGCAAGCACGCATCTCCTACCGTGGGCGTATAAATGAGCGGCGTAATCTCGGACATGTTCTCTTGACACAGCTTGTAGAACATGCGGGGATCATGGTCTTTAAGTCCTGACAGGTATATGTACTTTTCAATGTCCTTATCCTTTGAGCGTAACTGCGCCAAGCAGCGGCGAGCATGGACAGAGTCTTGCAAAGCCGGCGGCGTCAGGCCACGTTTTGGTCTTCCTTGCGCTGTCAACCAGGTAGGCAACCTATCGAAATTAAAGAGGTTTTTAAGCATACGTTGAGGAGCGACTTTCAGCTTCTGGACGCCGTTGGTCCAGTATGGAGTAAGGACGATGGTCATGGTTGCTTGAGAAAGGGGGAAGTAGGGGCGGAATTATAAGGAATAAGGAAGGGCCGGGGCAAGGCCAGGGTGCAATACGATGTCGGACCCCCGAAGGGGCCGTGTCTTATATTCATCTCTCTTGCATCGACCCCAAACATGTCCCAACCCCCCCAAAAAATGGAAAGGTATGCTGACTTGCAATTGTCCTTTTCAAGCATTAATCTCGCAGTCCCGAACGTACCGTCCCGGTCTGCCTTGTCTTCCGACATGGGTCCCGACCTTCTGAGCATTAGCACATTAGTACGTGCATGGACCAATTGCTGGGAAACATTAAGTAAGGTGAAATTAAACATAATATTAATCTTTCAACTATCTTTCACCCATTTTTCACGTCATTAACGACATGGAACAAAGGCTTGCGGGAGGTGCGATCATACTGTGGGAATTTGTTTGTACGTATTGTAATTTGTATATTGCGGGGAAGGCCGGCAAATAAAAAATTCAGCTTTAGTCGGTTGAATCAAGTTCTTCAGCTCTGCAGAGGCGGTATCAACGTTGAATGTATAAGCGTAGAGCGTTCGGCGCAGGTTGTGAGGTGAAAAATTTACTTCTCAAGCACCCTAAATGACTAATTGTCCATGTAAATTGCACACTAACACGAAAGGTGTGATGGAGTTGCTGTTTCTCGCAGAAACAATTGTTCCAGCTCTGGCGGGGGGACCTTGACCCTGTAGCCTCCGGATCATGTTCCGTTAAGTGGATCAAGCTTAGGGCGCGCGTAGCTTTCTCACACAAGGTTGGTAACGTTTCAACCCTTTCCTCAGTTAATTACAGGCAACGGCCGCAAATAGCCTACATACCTTGCTCACACCACGATCAGATATCCCAGACCCGTGTCCTTGTCCGACAATAATCCAATCTAAGTGATCTATTAAAATTGGGTGGCACTTGGCAGCTTTACTTCATCAAGTCGAGAACTCAGATACCATGGACATGGACTACACGTACACCCTCTCCCTTCGCGCGTGGCGAATGGATCATGTCAAGTGGACCTTTTAAAATCATTCTCCACTACTGCATGGGCACGGCCCTGCCAGAACTTGCGACCCGCAAGCATGAGCATCTGCTTCTAGTCACTACGAGCGCATGGATGCATGACATATGTCACCGCTGGTAGATGAGCCCAATAGTCTATTTCTGCGCGACGTTCTCGGATCCAAGCCCTTTTATACCGGTTCCCACCCATCTCTACGATAAACTTGATCTTTTTAATCACCTGTCCAATATGGTTTCTGAGGGTCCTGTGCCGTCACTTTGTGGTCCAGCCAACCTCCGCAACAACTACTCACTCGTCACTTTGTCACCCGACTCTGGGGTCCGTTAAGCATTGCTACCTACGGACCGGGCGTACCGCCTGCTGGTCCGCTGGATCAAAAAATGACGACCAGCCAAAGTAGACAGATGTGCCTCTTGGCGAACGTAGAACGCCACTTGAGCCTACTAAACGCGCGGATGATATTAATCATCGGAATCCAGAACCACAACCAGTGCAAGAAGCTTGATTATTGCCGCAGACCTGCGAAGTTTCTCTTCGGCGCTATCAATACATTAGTACCTCAGACAGCCTGTTACCTCCTGCTCATACCTTTCAGAGTAATGCTTCTACAGAATCCAATTAAACCCCTGTTCACCGCGGAGCTTGCCCATGAAGTTCTCTCCTTTCCTCCAAAAGCAACTCCACTGCCTGTGCTCAAGGGTTCGGCCCGACGTCCCGTATTTCGTAGATCAACAATATCTACATTATAATCTTGGCGTAGCGATCTTTCACCACTCTCCATGATCCACCAAAAGATCATACGGACGTTGGTGCTTTTCTTTTTTTTTTTTCCCATCACATCTTCCCTAGAATCTGTGAAAGGATCTCTAGTGGGAGTTGTGAATGGATGCATTTTCTTGTTGTTAATTCTATTTACTATGTCAAGCAAGGGTGACGCCTGAGTAAGTCGTCATGTGTCTACTGCCCTGACCATGTCCTAACTATTCTTACTCATCATGTTAATTTGATGTCGAGGTCGACGAAACACAAAATACCACGTCATCTGGTATGGTATGTTTCGTGCATTGCAGACACCGATATGGTGCGGTGGTGCATGGCTCTCGGTACATTTACGTAAATAATGGTGGCACCAATATATATCACGTTTCAAGCCCAACCTATTATTTAAATCGATTTTCTGATCGACTACGTGCATAAGTCACAAGACCGTCCGTCACTGGAAGGTAGCATAATGAAAACGTTCCGACGCTAATATTCCGTAAGTACGGCGGGGAATTTGAAATTTAAATGCGCGATCGGCCGTATATCAAACTTCTATGTGCCACATGAGCCAAACACACCACGCATGTATAAGATACAAAATGTGATGTGGGGCACCAGTCTATCAACATTGTAAGCCTAAGCAATGTGCAAATGTTATAATGTCCTGGCGCATCGCGTTCGCTCGTCCGGCCCGATGTTCGTTGAGTCGACCAACGTGGACAGCGCTATCCTAATGCATGGCACAGTCACCTATCATCACCGGATCATCCCTTATGCCCGATTTGGAGAACCACTCGCACCAAACTTGCACCATCGCTCCTTACAGTCTTGACAGATAGAGTTTTTGGGTAATTATGTTCTTCCAACGGCCAGATCGGCGTTCCATAATCCAGGCTCCAAAAAAAAACAGCTCATGGTAATACAAATTGTGTTGAATTTTCATCCCCGTAATCATCGACCCATCCATCCCTAAAAAAGAAGGTGAGTGTATCTGTTGTCATATCGCCCAAATGTATTTTTACCCCATCTACAACGAGAAGTTCGCCGCAAACATATTGGCTTGCGGCGCTAGCAAGGAAAACTACTGGACCGGCAAAGTCCTTGGGGTCTCCCCAGCGGCCTGCAGGAATGCGTTCGGTTATCTGACGGTAACGAACGGGGTCCTGAAGCAGTTTCTCGTTCCTGTTAAACGACAGTTAATACACGGTACCCATGATATCATCAGAGTAGAAAAATAAAATGTTAGAATGTCTCGGGTCCCCGTCAGGTGCCCGCGGACTCCTATGGGGATCGAAAACAGAGATAAGCCCACAAAGTGCGGCAACGGCTCGTTGCGGACCGTTTTTAGTTAAGAAAGTGTAGAGAGCTTATTTACATGTCAGTTGCAATGTATCCGGGGCAGATGCCGTTGACTTGAACGTTGTGCTGACTCCACTCATTACTAAGTGCTTTGGTGAGTTGGCCTAGAGCACCTTTAGCAGCTGCATATGCAGGCACAGTCAAACCGCCCTGGAATGTGAGAAGCGAGCAAAAGTTGATAATCTTGCCTCGCCGAAGAGGGACCATGTGTCGACCTGCTGCTTGGGATAGGAGCCAGACAGATTTGAGATTCACGTCGAGGACCTAAGGATTCAGACGACGTCATTGGGACGCATGGGAGTCAAGTGGGAATAATGAATGTATGGTTGGTGCCATATTGAGGCCCAAGTACCTTATTCCAATCTTCCTCGGGGAAATCCAAACTCGGGGATCTGCGTTGAATACCAGCGCAGTTAACGAGAATGTGTATGTGGCCGCCCATTAGGTCGAGAGCCTTTTGGAAGAGGAGTTTAACGGCTTCATGATCCTCGAGGTTACAGTAGACGACTTGGGCGTTGGCACCGAAAGCACGGATAGTATGCAAGGTCTGAAGATCTGGAGAGGAGCCTGGAGCAGGCGGTCTGTAAACAAGACAGACAGCTGCGCCAGCGTGAGCAAGGGCTAATGCGCAAGCAGCCCCGATGCCTGTGAGAGGGAGATTAAGATAGAGCGGAGTGAGAGGATAAAAAGCGACCTCTAGAAGCGCCTGTGATGAGAGCGACGTTGGAGTTGAGATGAAAGAGGGCGGAAGCAGGGACAGAGGGAGTGGGGTCCATGACGCTGAATACAAAGTCAAAAAGGACCCTTATCACACCTGCCGTACAAGTCACACCCGTGGCTCCGGCCGCTCGGACCGCGCTTGGTCCACTCTTCCACTCCGACGCCCTCACACGACCTGCCCAATATTGTTTCCAACAAATTTAAATACGCCTCCCTTTTCATGCCCTCTCTACCCATTCCGCCCCTCTTCACCACTCATGTCTCCTATCGCTCTCGAAAAGACCACCGCTGCTGTCCTTCGTGCTGCCAAGGACCTTGTTCTTGAGGAACGCACCCTCTATCGTCCTGCCCCCGGCTTCTGCCAGCTCAAAGTCGTCGCCACTGGTCTCTGTGGTAGCGACCGTATGTCTGTCAGCCTCCTTTTCCTCTCCTTACTCATCCTCATACCCCAGTACATTACTTCAAACACGGTCGGAACGGAGATTTCGCCGTTCGTGCTCCTCTTGTCCTTGGTCATGAAGCTGCAGGCATTATCACCCAAGTCGGTCCAGAGGTCACTCACCTCAGGCCCGGTCAGCGTGTGGCCATCGAGTGCGGCATCATGTGTAGGAAGTGTGACTTTTGTCTCAAGGGGCGGTACAACCTCTGCCGGAATATGAGGTTCTGCAGTAGTGCCTCTGTTTATCCCCACCAAGATGGCACCCTTCAGAGAATCATGAATCATCCGGCACACGTTTTGCATCCGTATGTTCATGGCAGCTATACCCCCCTATATTGCTTATTAACTAAGTTGTCATGCAGCATTCCTGATAATGTCAGCTATGAATCGGCAGCGCTAGCCGAACCATTGTCCGTCTTGATTCATGCAAGCCGTCGGGCTCGGCTTTCTGCTGGACAATCAGTCTTAGTGTTCGGTGTCGGTGCCATCGGCCTCCTCGCTTGTACCATCGCAAAAGCCTCCAAAGCCTCGAAAGTGGTTGCGATCGATATCAACCAGACCCGCCTAAGTTTCGCTACCTCGAATGGCTTCGCTTCACAAACATATTGCTTGCCCCGAGTCGAGCCCGCCAAGTCACCAGAAGACCAGTTGCGGCAGGTCAAAGATCTGACCCAGCAAGCCTTGGCTCACCTCGGAGAGTCTCAAGGCTTCGACATCGTTTTCGAGTGCACAGGCGCCGAAACAGCCATTCAGATGTCTATAAACGTAAGCTTTTGCTTCTATACCTGCTATCCACTTTCTTATCTTTCCACTAGGCTGCAATCACCGGCGGCAAGGTCATGCTTATAGGAATGGGGACGCGGAATATCATGCTTCCGCTCTCTACAGCTGCACTGAGAGAGGTCGATATCCAAGGATCGTTCCGTTACTGCAATACATATCCTGAAGCTCTTGAGCTTCTGTCCTCTGGCAAACTCGAGAATATCGAGAAGCTTATTACACATCGATTCGAACTGGACGAAACAGCTCATGCCTTTGACTTGCTTTCGAGAGGGCAGGACGAACAAGGCAATGTGGTTCTCAAGGTCATGATCGGCTCTTCATGACAAATTCCGCGCCGTAATCAACTGATTTCCCTTACGAGGCTACCTTAAGATTATTCGAACTGTCTTCCAAAGCGGATACTAGACCGTTACTGTACTTGATTATTTTCTTGCATCATGGACAAATGTACTTTAAATGCATTTTTCTAACGCCATTCTATTTTAATTATGTTTGTTGGGAGTTTTCGCGGTCCAATACATGTCATTACCACAGATCAACGCGCTGTCTGAGTCATATAAGATGAGGAACAACATTGATTTCAGGGTATCAGACTAATTAATTGGGGGAAAACGACATTTACGGCTTCATTTCCACACTAGAGAAAAAAGTAAAATTGAAGGAGAACGCGGCGTCGACCCTGTGGGGATGGACAGCTCGTTCCTGACCTTATCTAAAGTACGGTAACGCCCAAAAACTTCAGTCGTAGCGGGGAGGTGTTTGCCGACCGGCCAGGATAATCCCGTTCGCGCACCCCGTACGGGGTAACATCCATCAAAGCGATGCACATCCGTCAACTACATCGAGCGATCTGCGGCAACGATACGCCCTCTCCTGAGTGGATTGAATTAACCATGATCCTCTGTTCCAATTCGCTCGTTATTTCCGTGGCGAAAGACGGACAACGAGGACCACGGGTAAACAGATCTAATTGAACAACGCCAAGGATAAGCACCCCAAACAACGACATCCCCGTCTCAACGCCTCAAGGCTTTATACTGATCACACAATCATGAACATGTGCACGGTCACACCAGGGAACGTGCGCTCGGCAGTCACGAGAAGCGTGTTAGTTCGTCCGGCAAACTCCGTCTCGTTTGGTCGTATTGAATGCGACAAACACGCAAGAGAAGAGAAACAAACGGGCTTTCTCGGTGAAATAATATTTGATTTCATTCTTTCCCATCAGTTCTTTGCTCGGTTTCAATGAACGTGAGCTCTATGTACTGATATTCGTCTTGACACCCCTCGATCGTCTCTTATATCCTCCGCCCCGCGGGCTTCAACTACATATATATTTTAGTGGTCACGAGGTCATCCATGTGTTGGCGCGGCCTGACCTCATAATGCCTGAATAAGCGACGGCCTTTACTACAAATGTGTGGACACACAGCATATATGTTCATTGGCGGCCCGGCCAACTCTGATAAAATTATCACCATTGTGGTAAATCCCTCAGGAGATCTCCACGAGATCCCAACGATACTCGAAGACTTACTTTTTGGTCCGCCTGAGCCCGCGACAGAATGGAGTAGCAGATGCTGTACATCACTTTTAACTTTTGCAAGCATCCCGCTTTCTGGTCTTATTCGTCCTTACAACCCCTGCTCGGTCCGAACAAGCGTTCTATTACATCCAGAAGTACCCCAAAAGCTTTTCATTTGTATTTTATGTCATTGGAGACGTATTCTTCGCTGCCGATACACATGTTCCTCATGGAGCAGGAACAGAATCGCTGTCAATTTCAATGCTATCACCCTTGTTCGATAAGCATTATATTTTTTTTTTGCAGTTATTTAGGTACTCTAGATACAACGTCCTTGAAATCTTCGTAAAATTAAATTGCCACCGACTTGCCTCACTTTCGACAACGCCATGTGGTGCTGCTATATTAACCATTGTGCTTTGCCCATTGGCGATTTCATCGGAAAATTAACTACTGCTCGGCCACAGCAGGAAAGAATATCATATGCTCGGAGAATGCCTCTGCCGATAAGCACGATACCAGCATTGCATCAGGGCGTATGCCAGCACAACATGTAGCATGGGCATGCTGTTATTTGTGGCGTAATCGAAGCCCTTCGGACTTGAATACATTCTTATCTTATCTCATCGTAGTACCACCATGCCAGACCTGTCGTTCGTTGCGGCCCCCATGGTCAACCAATCCGACCTCCCTTTCCGCCTCCTGACAAGAAGACACGGTTCCACCATGACATATACCCAAATGCTTTTGCCAGAAAAGTTGCTGAACAACCAAGAGTATCTTGAACACCACATTCGTGACCTGACGGTTGGCTCTACCGATCCGCTCCATGCACCTGTCGTTGTCCAGTTATGCGGTAATCAGCCAGATATCATTGTGCAAGCAGGTCGAAAGCTTCAAAACTATTGTACTGCTATAGGTGCCTCTCAATCTCAGCCACATCAATCTTGATCTGCTCCGTCGTTGACAAGTTATAGACCTCAACCTAGGTTGTCCGCAGGAGTGCGCACGAGAGGGCCATTACGGGGCCTATCTTTTGCCTCAAAAGGACTGGCCCTTGCTGGAAGACATAGGTACTATGCCTTGCTTTGTCCGTACAGCAACGCCACTGACGTCTCGGGCGCGCAGTGTCATCTATGCGTCAATCCCTTGCCGTACCAGTATCCGCCAAACTCCGTCTTTGTCAGCCGGTGCCCAAGACCCTTGAGTTGGCACAAAGACTTGAACATGCTGGAGCGTCGTGGATTACGCTCCATGCTCGGACTATTTCGGCGAGACGCCGACGGCGTGGTGCAGCTGACCTTTCGGAGGTCAAAAATCTTAAGCAAGGCCTGGGTATCCCCGTCATTAGCAACGGAAACGTACGGATTTGGCAGAACCTTGAAGAAAATCTGACATTCACCGGTGCGGACGGATTTATGGTCGGTGAGACATTACTTGGAAATCCCTAGTACGTTTCTGGCATAATAGACGCCATTTTGACGGGCAACTTATTTATATTAGTCTTTTTTCGGGACCCGCCGTTCCCGACCCGGTTGACATTGCACTTGAGTATCTATCACTGTGCAAGGAGCACCCAAACACTGTGCCCATAAAAAACGTCCAGACGCATATAAAACATTATATAGACTTTCAATGGCGAGTTGTCTCATGATCCACTGTTATGGCAAGGATTGACTGAATCCTCCATAGTTCCCGTCGTCCGTGGTTCAACAAATTTAGAAGCGCACTAAGTGCTACCGCCTCGATTGAAGAGATAGAACATCTGCTTCGAGTAAAGGTCAGAAGGTGGCGTGGAAAACAACGGGACTTTGTACATGAGCTAGCCGATGACCTCACGGAAACAAATCCATCGCATGAGTCAGATCCAATGGGTAGTCGTCATGGTCCTTGGAATCCACATCAAATGAATAGTATGACCCTTATGTAATCTTGGAACACTGATACTTAAACTATTAGAACCTTGGCAACATTCGGCCCAATATCTGTTCACTATGGATGCTAGTCACCTTCGTTAGTGGTGGCGCGTTTATGTGACCACTACTATGGTACGGGGTACGGCTATTATCCGAGATAGTAAAATGTCCCCTGGCTTCATCGCCCGATGTCAGTACAGGCCGATAATGGCCCTGGACAAGGACAACTTCAGAGAATGCCATTTCTGGCAACACAGCGACCGTATATACGGGTTCACTGCATACCTCGGCGTCTAGCGGTCGTCGCCATAAAGGTAAGTAGGTTGGTTCGTTTAGCTCTTGAGCGATGGGAAAGAAAGCGAGAAAGGGCCGCACCAAGGCCGTAACCGACCTTTTACTTAATATTCCATGGATCCAATTACGCGCTTCCTTCACCGACTGGGGATGTCTGGGTCGTTAAGGATCCCTGAATGTCCTTAATCTGAACATCCGTGACATGGCCCATACAAGGCTCGTATACTGTCCCATGACTTACGCTAATCGGACCGTGTGTGGTCCGGAGCTCGTCGCCCATGCACACTGCCCCTCTTAATTATGCCATATGAATGATAACGACCATAAAGCGAAACTTTCCGGACACCAAACCAGATGGGCACTAGCACTGTATAACAAAAGTGTCAAACCGAATTTCTCACCCATTACATTATTGCTGTGGGGTGCCGGGTGATATCCAAGTGGCGTAAGGCAAGGAGCCATCAGACCTATTCGATGTCGGCTCGGCTCTACATCATGTACCCCCATTTCCGCCCTATGCTCTTTACCCAGATTTCCCGGGCCTGTTCGTCAACGACAGCATCAGTTTCATGTCATTGTCTTTGTTTGGAAAACGGCGACGCTCATTTGCTTTAGTGCTTCCGTTAAATGGTTGGAGATGATTGCTAACATATCGCAGCAAGGGGTTTGCCGCTGTGTAAACAATTGCTACATATATAGTTTAAGGGAAGGGTACATGTAACGTTGCAAGATTGCAACCGATCAACGTCCAACATAAGATAGTTTAGGAAGTACTATACTCAAGACTTGGGGGCCAGAGGTCCAACTTACTGAGAGGAGAGCGTGGGGGTTGGGTTTCTCACCCATAAGTATGAGCGGACCTGAAAGCCAGAGTCGGGGAAGACCGAGATCATATTGGTACCCATTTGGTAGCTGTCTCCCATAGGTTGGAATATGCCGCAGAAATTACCCGGTTAAGGTAATATCTCGCGTGAGAGGAGAGCACCGGAAATTTAAGTCCCATTACAACATACGCGAAAGTGTGGACGGTACATGCGGTATCTCCAACCGACGGCAACAGGCCCAGATTCCCGCCAGCCTACCTGGTGTTCTAGTACGAGGCAAACAGTACTACCAAAAAGGCAACAGGCCACGAGCCCACACACTAGCGAACGAGACGCGCAGATCCGTATATTTCCATTTGTGCGATATGTTGATCTAGAGTCGATAAATAGAGTCGATAAAAATCGCCTTTGGAATACATTTCACATCATTAGTACATCTATACTGATCAGAAGCCCCCGACTACCCCGCTGCATGTATTTCTCACATCAGCCCAGTACAAAGCAGAGGAACAAGAGAACACACCTTCAACAGCAACAGCCTCCTATCGTCCAACATCACATCTGTGACATCAAACTTTTCCTTGCTCAGGACCTCCACAAAAGGTAGGGAGCTTTTAATATCCTCCTTGTACACCCCGTGTACAGGCGTGATGGATGGTCCAGTGACCACCCTTATCCGTGAGTGTTCGAGTGCTTTCCCTTTCCCTTTTCCGTTTGTGAGGAGAGATGGGTTTGCTTCCGCTTCTTCTTTAACCACGCTACTTCGGAGGAGTTTGCTTGAAAGCGCTACTGAATGTGGATTATAGTCCCGCACTCGTAGAACTCTCAATGGGCCTGGACCATCGCTTAGTATCTCCGCTTCATCATCTTCACCATCAAAATTGTCGATTTCTTCGTCTAACTCTTCTTCGGACGAGCTTTCGCTATCATTATCCACATCTTGCCATAGCCCAGTGATAGGCTCATCGATATCTTCCTTTTTAAACGGCTTCGCTTTCGCTTTGCACTCGCCGCTTGGCGTGTCGCTTCGTCTGACGCGTACACTGTCAACGGTACGTAAGCCATACGTGGCGTGCTGCCAGTCAGTTCGCCAATTTCCGTTGAACCATCTGGTACTTTGGGGTCCCCATACTTCCCACGGTATACTTGGGTACGAGCCTGGAGGTAGATGCCATCGACGAGGACATGTCATGCTATATACACTTGAAGACACGTTTACTATTTCCCTTGCTTGTGAGTTTTGAGCATCTACGAGGTCCGAAATATGTAGATCGTTGGTACGTTGATCATCATCGCTTGCTGTATAATGCGCGTCTGAACCTTGGCCATGGGTATCCGATGGTTCATTGTGATCTGCGATGAAGTATAGTTCCCCATTCTCTAAATCCAAAAGAGTATAGCGATAGATTCCCTGATTTAGTGGAGTTTTGAAAAAACGCTCTGGCATCATAGACAGCCAATATTCGGGTGGTTTCAAAAAGGTATCGATGTTGACGAAAAACACGAAGGACCGGACACTGTTGTCCTGTGGTTGTGTGATGTCGAATATATATAGACAGCACGCCAGAACACGTTCATGTGGGTTTGGATAATAAAGCTGCTCGGAACACGAGCATTTAACATTGATGTTCCTGGGATTTGGGTCGGATTTGGTGGAGGACGGGTTGGGAAACCGAGGTACGTGCCCTGGTACCGGATTACTGCTCATGGTTATGTACCAGTATCTATACTGGCTGGAAAGAGGAGGCAATTCGAGGCTTACGACACACTGAGGAGTGCTGGAACAGTCCGTGGGAGGCACGAATTTGTAGACTTCCAATCTTTCAGAAGGCCGCACAAGGAGAAAAGATTCTTCGTTAAGAAAGGTGAAATCATCAATGCCAGCAATTCGGTGCATAGTGCTCTGTTATCGTTGTTATTCTGGTGCTGGATTCTTTCAAGCAATTAACTTACGGAATACTTTGGGCCTAACTTCCAATTCCAAATTTCAAGATGGGCGCCATGTTCCAGAACCAGTTCCTTGAACAACACGGCGACAAGGTCACCAACAACTTGTATTGTAACAGCTGGATTGAGATCGGATAGTGGGACGTTCTGGTATGAACCTGGTATACAAGGGATCTTTGAGGACAGCGCTTGTGGGTGTGGTTCATTTGTCGATAAGGTGCGTAAATGCAGCTCGTATATGCTCTTTGACCTGTTTATCGTGGGTGAAACGCGTCGTTATAACGGACCATATTGTCTTACGAGGGTGACGCCAGCGCCAAGAGCACAAGCAAGTCCTGAGATGGATCCATCGTAAAATCGAAGATGAGCATGTCTGACATTACGTGGGTCCACAATCTTGGCTTCGGGGCTTGATCATAATGACTTTCCTCACCCACTGAGGGCAGCTTGAGAAATGAGATAGACGCCGTTGTGCCATCAGTTTCATCGCCCCCATTGCCGTAGATTCCGCCGGAAAAGTCATATACGGAGCCAGCGAATGGCAGTTTGAGCTTATAGCGCCCTTTCCATCTCATATGACACCACGCGTACTCGCGTTCCCGCAGAACTTGTAGACGACGTGCGTATGACGGACGCTGGGAAGGCGGGGTGACGCAAATTAGTCTATGTTTTGCTAGTTCGATGGCATACTGCATCTGAGAAGAATTATGGATTATCGTCCGAAAATGTCGACTAAGCTGTTAATTGTGCAGGATGGCACTCGTTCAGAAGGCTCAAAACGGTGGCTTTTGACTTACGATGGCACAGTCGACCAAGTCTGAGACATCTAGATAGCTCAGAATGAGACAGATGAGCTCGACGGGGAGATTGACGAGGAACTTTTGGGCCATGGTGGCGGTACGAGCGGGACGCGGAGAGCCCGCACGTGCTCACCTTCTCTTATGTCAAACCCTGACTCCCTTCGCCTCTCCCTCGACAGCGACCTCGCCACCACTCCACCCGCTCTCAACGGCCGCGACGATGACACAGAAGACCTGGATCCAGTTGCAAGGCTGCAGCGCGAGCTCGACCGTGCCAGAGAGGAGAAGGAGTCTCTTGCTACGCAGTACCGTAACTTACTCGCCAAGCTTACGACGATGCGCACCACCCTCGGTAACAAGCTGAAGCAGGATGCCGTGCGCACGAAATATTTATTTTTACTGTATGATCGCTCACTTTGTGTAGGAAGAACTCGACCGCCAGGAGCAGCTTGTTCAGCAGCTCTCCGCCGAGAAGGACGATCTTTCTGCAACAGTAGAGACACTTAGGCAGGAGTTAATCGCATCTAATGATGAATCCGAGCGTGTCTCGCAGGAGCTTGACTCGTTACGTAGCCGTGCACTGCAGGAGAATGCCCAAGAAACCTTGGCTCGTGAGCGAGAGCTTAGAGAAACAGAGAGTGAACTTGAACGCTGTAGGCTGGATCGTGATGAGTGGGAGCGAGTGGCTCTCGAGGAAAGAGCCATAGCAGACGATGCTAAAGCATCTGCGGACGTTTTCCGAAGACATTTGGACCTGGAAGTGTCTGCAAGAGAACGGGTCGATGCTGAATTGCAGGCAGAACAGGAGAAATCGGCAAACTTACAGTCTGTGCTACAAGACTTCCAATCTGGTACGTCTGCCTGTCTGTTCTACAACAAAAGCTGAATGCATATTTCAGCCAAGGATCATGAATTACGTCAGGCGGTTGAGGACTATCGATTACAACTGAATCAGACCGTTGACCAGCTAGCAGAGTACAAACATCGTGCTTTGACGGCGGAAGTATGCGCTTCGTTGACGACACACACCGCATCTTACATCATTATAGGCAGAATTGTCCGAGACTCACGCGAGCACGTCGAAAGCACGGGACTTGGAGAAGGAAGTAAAAGAGAAGAACCTTCTAATTGGCAAGCTACGACATGAAGGTTTGTTTGTTCGCCTTGTCAACCCTCTGCCTGATAGTTTTGCCAGCCGTAATTTTGAACGAGCACCTCATGGAAGCTCTACGACGTTTGCGACGCAACTCGTCCGGAACCAATGTAGATCGACAACTGGTGTCCAATGTTTTCCTCTCATTCCTGTCCACCCCACGCGCCGATACTAAACGATACGAAATGCTCTCTCTTCTAGCCTCCATACTTTCCTGGAGTGATCAGGAACGAGAGAAGGCAGGGTTGCAGCGTGCCCACCCTGCAAATTCGAACTCCTCATTTTGGAACAGATCCTCAAGTTCGTCAGCCTCTTCGCCTGCGGGGACTGCCGATCTAGAGAAAACCGATGAAACTGAGGTAAATTGAGTGATACCTTCCGTTAGTGTTGATGCTGACTGGCCCGATTTAGTCCTTTTCGCGCCTCTGGGTAGAGTTCTTGCTCACGGAAGCTGCTGCTGGGGAATCCCCATCCACCACAGCCAGTCCTGCAAAGGCGGACGTTTCATTGCCAGGTAGTCCCACGCTAAGCAGCATTAGTATGTCCAAAAGTAATAGCAGTGCACCGCGTCGTCTCGTACCTTTTTCCATCACTGCTGGGATGGCTAGCTCGCCGACGTTGTCCCTGAGCGGTCTTCCATCATCACGAAAAGGTAAGGAGAAGGAGGTGTCATAATGTCCGTGGACTATTTCTCTCGTTTACTGCTACGGTTTGCTTTCCCTCGCTATTTCCTGCCATGACGGTGGCGTTGCAATTGTGTTCACTCCCTGGCATACATTCCAAACTAATGAGTTGTGTTGATGACCCCTGGTAGTACCTCTGGACAGCGGAATCATCAATTTTTCTGTAGTTAAACAACAATATTAATATAGAAACAAGTAGGCTAATTGAAATGATTTTGACAAAGCTGCCAATATTTCGGAACATTATCGTTGCGCCGGACTTTCTTTCTCGGGTATCATTAAATCTTCTGTTCTCGTCAGAGAGCTAACAGCAGGCTGATTTCTTCCCTCCAGGCTATGGACTAGCGGCAAATTATTTTCACTGATGAGCATGTCTCTATGAGTCGCTATCTGCTATCTCCTAATTGATCTCGTATTTTATAGACAACTTCAGTGCCAGTACGGTCCGTCCAACAAGAGATTAGAGGCGTCGTTTGCAAGATGCATTCCCAAAGTAGAGAGCCATACTGCCATCTTCATGCACCGCCGGAACTCCTCGGCGAACACTGTTCATGCTCAGTTCTTTGGTTCCCGGAGATCAACACCAGCAACTGCCAGGTGGGGGACCTAAAAGTAGCGAACGGCGTTCAAGCCTGTGCAGATAGTGTGAACAACCACCCGTAGCACCCTCGATTGGCCACGAGCCGTTGTGGGACTGGTCTCTTGGGCACATTTCACTTGTTTCTGGGATTCCCTGACTACGGAGACTGGAAATTAAGGAATGGGATTATTGCCACATACATGGTGTGGCATAAGTTTGTCCGCGAGAGTCCAAGTCTGGGGACAAAATCACACTGCGATTTGTACGTTCTCCGATTTTCATTTCTAGTCATGTTTATGCTGCCTAAGTACTTCATAGATGTACCTGCAAATACTTTCATAAAAGAATTCCTGCCAGCTTCGCACTCCAACATTTCTGTGTGTCCAGATCTTGCAGTCGAAGCAGAAGAGGCTGGTATTTTTTGTGGACGTTGTTATGTTGTCGCGTTGGTTTGAGCCCAAAGTATCACCTCAGACATTATTGCCTGCAGGGCTGAAGGAACCGATTGACAGTGCGAACTACCAGACGTTGACAGGTAAAAGTTGAGCTTGGACAAGTTGGATCTACTGGCACCGTCAGTGATGGCGATCGGCAAGCATTATGCATGCCTCCCGGGGGATCACGTACCAGAACCATTCTTTCGCTTTAGAAAAACTGAAATGATAGGAGAAAGGAACGCGATATCCGAAGGGAGAGGAGCTTCCGGTCCGTTGTGCCACCGTGCAATTCACCTGCGAATGGTCGCACAAGGAGAATGGGGACTTCTAGTAGTGGAATCGTGCACGACACCCAAACGATTACATCTCCGAGTCGCAAACTATCTAGCCACCACGTCCATTATCGTACATTCCAATGTCTCCACTTCATCCCATTTCCATCTCGTCCCACTCCCCCCCAGTTCCAATCCCTTCTGAACCCCTCCTCTCCCCCTTCCCCCCCGTTTCCCTATAGTGTATTACACTTTTTCCATAGTGCCCGTTAGTATGTGTACTTATAGGAAATAAATGGATCCACAGTTTTCTTGATGTCGTGTAGTTCTATCCAATGCTGAATAAAAGTATGCAGTGAAGACGTACTACGACGTACCAAAAGACTTCCAGTACGCATTGAATTCGGCGCAGGTTCCCCGACACGATTCACCCAATCGTTTCCGCAGGAGTCCCTCGAGATTCAATAACACGAGGGAGGGTTATCCAATTTTGCGTAGTCAATAGAGCTGGCATGAATGTCACTGCTGCCTACGCCCTTCCCTGGTTCCTCTGTTGGTACAATTGGTACAATTATTTCTCCACACCTAGGGCCTGTTTGGTGCAGGCATTATCGTTGGATTTGGTTAAGTCCCCCGCAGGTTCGTTTGTGTTGGGTTTGGGAACGATGTTGGGCATATTTTTAATTTCGGCCTGTCTCCAGCACCATGAGGTTCATCGTCTGCACTACTGTTGTCACTGGATGCCATTCCCTCAACATTTTTTGCGCATCCTTCCTGCGCTAAACCCATCTTTAAAATGGTAGGGTTCCTAGTAGTCCTGATACATAAATTTGTCTGCGGGTGAAGTTGCTGACCATAGCCATCCAGGCGCACGTCCATATTAGTGGAATCTGGGCTTCGAGTGCTCGACGTTCCCTATGGTAATAATAATCATAATGTTCATTGCTACGCGGAGGATCATACTACTATGCACCTATCTCGCCACCGAGTGGATTCAATGTCGCTTGTATTGTAATCTTCATTGTAGGCAGGGGGATGCAACACAATACGATTTGTCTATAGCATCATTAGATACAGAAGAATATAGCTTAGTATATGACACACCTTTTATTTTTGCGCATATGTTGGTCTGTAGCAGGAATACATCGTCCGTGAATATCTCCTGTTGCTCTTATTCCCTGTTCTTCATGGTGCTTATGTCTTCCGTATGATCCACATGGTACAGTATTCCATGCATCTGCAAAGGTGAGACTTGATGGGAGTTCACGCAGATATTGAGTAAGGCTTGCCACTTCAGACATACAAAGTACATGGAATATGTAGCGAGAAACGGAGAGGAGCAGATAGGACAAAGGGTCAAGGGTGGGGGTCACTTGGCTGGGCCGCATTTCTCGGCATGCGGCGACTACTTGAAGAACGTCCACCGTTCTAGGGGACATAACAATGGCCTGTTTCGAGTCCTTTGCATTATAATTATGGTTTATAACGATTGTTGTATTCGAATTCGTCTCATGTTACTTACAATGTAGGGTGCGGGGTTTTACTCAATGGTGTTAGTGTTTACTTTGCATGGAACGTAGTGTAAAGCTCTTAGACACGCCTCTCGCGTGCTTTCCTGTTGGAAATGGATTAGATATGGTATCGAATGTTTACCAACAAACCCA
This sequence comes from Amanita polypyramis BW_CC, assembly GCA_001691755.2. Taxonomy (NCBI): domain Eukaryota; kingdom Fungi; phylum Basidiomycota; class Agaricomycetes; order Agaricales; family Amanitaceae; genus Amanita; species Amanita polypyramis. Next base: position 21,769 of record JNHY02000035.1, on the reverse strand, counting down.
TTCAATGGTTCTATTGGATAGGTTTCGTATGTCACATTATTAGCATATATGATGTTTTACGTTCGATAGGGTGGTCGCTGATGTATTCTCGATCGAAGTCTTCAGACGAGGTGGACTTGTCAGGAGCAGGAAGGGCACTAGGGCAATCGACTGAGAGTAGAAGAGCATGGTCTGGAGGCAAAGGCATATCGGAGACGTAGCGAGCTTTATGAGGCGTTCAGTTGCGACGTGCAACACTGTCAATACGTGCCCCAACGTCTTCGAAAGAAGCCTTCCAATACAGCAAATACCCTCGTTTTTATGCTCCATCTCAAATGTCTTGTACTTCTGGGCGAGTCTAATCCTCTGTACTTACCGAGTGAGGAGCCACCGCAAAGCAGTAGTGTTTGATAAGTCACAAGTTTGACCGCAAGAGAATGGTTTGAAGCGGTGGGTATTCAGTTCGGTGCAGGAGGGTGATTGCATGGCTCACAGATGGCTGAGAGGGGTTTGTAGGCCTGATCTCTATGTCATCTAGTTCGACGATATCAGGCTCCAAAACGCAAAAAGAGAATTCATCTTTGGACTTCCTACGTAGAGGCTCAAGAGACTCCTTGAACCAAACCTCGCAGCACCACCGTCGTCTCCAACACTAGGGCATGCCATTGTTAAAGTTTATTGTGAAGCAAGCCAAGGTGGGATGAGAACCGTGTAACAGTGAGTAGTGTCCTATCGCGTCCGTCCTTGCTCCAGATCTACGTGTTAGTTGTTTCCCGTTTAAAGCGGCAGAACAGTGCGTTCCTGGAGCTCAACACATTTCGTTTCTGTGGATGCATTTGGACGGTGCATTGAAGGGTGCGCGTGGGCTTGCCAACCGTCGTTTTACGGTGGCATCCATGATAGAAACGACCAATGGCAGTAATCCGTCGAACGCCAAATCCTTTAATTACCGTCTATCCAGTCCCCCAGGTATTCCCGAGGAAAGAGAGACGTCAGGAAAAACAGAAGTTCCTATCTGGTCATGACCATTCGCTTGTACTGGAGGACCCCAAGAACACAGATCATCATGCAAAAAAAGTGTTTACTGAAACCACTCCAAGGTTCGACACATGTAGTTTTAATTCAGGCCTGTTGTGACAGCGGGCCGGAGGGGGGACTACGGTCCACGAGTATAGCCAAGTCGAAAGTGGAGCTGAGGGGCCTTCTAGCTACTTCTAACGCCGTCTCTAATGCCACCTTTGATAAAGGGTGTCAGGGACGTTTGAATCGCACTTTCATTTTCCCATGCATTACACGTTGAGCAGAACAAGGTTCGTCAATATCCCAAGGTAAGCGACGCTTGTGACTCGATTTATTGTTGAAGGACAGAATTACTTTCAGCTTGAAGTGAAGTTGTCAGCGATAATTTACCACGTCGATAAGAAGAATGCCGACCGTTCAGAACTGTAAAGTAGTACGACAACGAACGTACTTATCTCATTCCCAATCATTACCTTAGGGGAGGGCGTACAGTCAGCCTATGCACTGTACTGAAGCTGACGGACTTACTTGCTCCGCCCCCATCATCACCTATACCCGTATCTCCCAGATTGTCCAGGTCATCTCCTTCACCGTTATCAAAGTAATTTTCAGCGTAGTCATTATCGTATTCTTCGTCGACATCGTAGTCTGACTGAGGATCTTCACTGCCAGCGTCCGATCGTCCCTCTTCTCCCTCCTTCTCCGGTTCATCTTCCCGGGCAACTTCGTCCAAGTTGATGCGATTTTTGACGGCCCTCTTCGTGGCTGTCCCATTAATCATTTGAGCAAGTAGTTACAGCTGTGATAAACGCTTAACCTACACTTCTTTTTTCCTCTAGGATTGAAATAATCTTCGAATATATCAGTAGGGAAGAAAGGGGCGTGCAAATCGGACCGTTTGAGGGATGGTCTTGATGCAGCCGATGGACGATACTTATCCGAATATCGCGGTAGCTCTGAAACGGGGATCATGGAGAGAGCCTCTAATCCTATTTCGGATCTACTTGCCTGTGGATCTTGTTTTCTCGACCAAGTAATATGGGGATGATTTTAGTCGATTAGCGATTGCCATCTGAAGCTGTGCTATTCTTTTTTCCTCTTCGGATGGTTGTGCATATACGGGCAACTGCCTAGGCTAGAGATTCATTGTGGCGAATATTGCAGCATGTCAATACATAGGATACACTGATAGATTCATCAACACACGGGGTATAATGCGGTTGCTTCTCTAGACATTGTTTGAATATCAAGAAATGTCAGACCCATAGGAAGCGGGTTGGAGGCGGCTCCAAAGCCGCCTCTGCGTTGCCCACCGCGGCCACCGCGAGCGGCTCCCCTGGACATGGATGCACTGGTAGTTGGGAGAAGCGGAGTGTCGATAGTTTTCAAGCTCCGCCCTATCCTCATAAAGCTCCACGCCTCCTCTGTGTTGACAGCCAACCTGCCTTGTTTCTGACTATCATCTCCCTCCCCAACTTTTGGTTGCTCCCACAAACCCTCTGACTCGACAAGTACAGCTCATTAAACGACATGGACAAGACTCTCGAAGATGTATGTTCACCTACTTGACTCGCGCCTTTGTCTCACAATTTTCAACACTTATACAGATCATAAGTAGCAATAAGCCGAGGCGCAAGGTGGCTGCTCGTCGGAGCAGTGGCCGTTCACAAATTTTGGGAGCCCCCGTCGCCAGTCCTACTAACCGCGCCCGTGCAGCCGCAGCCGTCACTTCGACAAATGGCGCTGCGGCTGTTGTCACTTCTGCAAATACTGCTGCAGACAAGATTATCGTTTCAAACCTCCCTGCTGACGTTAATGAAACACAGATCAAGGTTTGTCATACTTGTATATGTGTCATGTTAATTTTTTTTATTAAACAAAGTACATTGCAGGAACTCTTCCATTCCACCGTTGGTCCCTTGAAAGATGTTACACTGCACTACGACAGTGCTGGACGTTCCAAAGGTGTTGCCTCCGTGCACTTTCAGCGCAAGGGAGATGGCACGAAGGCCTACCAGCAATACAACAACCGACTCATCGATGGAAGTTAGTATCGTGTCTCTCAAATCTTTGCCTCTCGCCCTTCTTTAGCGTGTGTTGTTACTTGATGTCACAGTGGTGTGACCCCCGGAAGAATCGTTCGCTCCCTGTCTCTATCGACTGCATGGACTTGAGAAGTGCAGTCGAAGGATAGCGCTGTTCATGCATTACCCAGGACGGTGTAAATCCTGCACGTGGCCCATTTCAAACCAGGACTGATCACCCTGTGTTGCGAGGTGGCGCCAGCAGAGCGGAACCGTTTTCAGTTTTGCAAGATAATGCGGAAGTATTGGGTGTGTTGGTGATTGGAACGGCGAATAATTCTAGAGGAAGTGTGGGGAGGGGAGCTACTTCCTTCTGACCGCTTTCAGGGCTTCGCATCAACAATCAGTCACCTTGGCAATGACTGGGTTTGCGACACCCAACTAGGGACAAAGCGACGATTCTTTCTGGTAATAAGGCTTGATGCTATTTACTTGGTCTTGCTCTGTCTCGATACCTTGAACTGCCGACTAATGATATCACTCCTCCCTTTCTCCATGTCGCTTCTATCGCTTGTCACCCTTATACACAGAACGTCCGATGAAGATTGAAATAGTCGTCGATCCTACCAAAACAGCTCCGTCTCTTGCATCTAGGGTGGCTCCTCCTGCTGGTGGCGTATCGGCTGCAAGGTGAGGTTCCTTACGTCGTTCATGGCCGGGCAAAAACTCAATGTCAAATCAAGAACCGCGGTTCGGACACGGCGTCGGGGTGGAAGGCCGAAGAGGATGGAAAGGCCGCCGAAGAGTGCCGCCGATCTCGATGCCGAGATGGAGGTTTGTGGATGAAGAATGAATTCTGTGAACGTTTTCTGATGCATGTTCAACCAGGACTACACGGCGAGTAACGCACCCGAGGCTGGTGCCACAGCTACCTAAACAGCTTAAGTTGGAATGCTCATTTAGATCCTGTATGCTGTGGTTTCTTGTTTCATACCCTCCTAGCTTGCCCATTTTCACCCTCGGACTGCTGTACTATCGTATGATCGTTTATATATCTTAAAAACAATAACTCTGAAATTGAGCGCTATTTACTTTGTTATATATGGTCTGAAGTGGGATCTCGTTACTGATTGGTCGTATTACGCCTTTTACCATCCACTTCGACCGCAGGGTGAGATGACATTATTCGCAAACAAGCCAGAGTGGGCGGATGTAGTACCACAAGAGCAGTATGAAGGAGGCGATCCGGTGGCCCCGATATTCTATACTGCAGAGTGTTCGTAAAGCTATCCCGTTACTGTGCATCAATGCTCAACTGTATGACCTACAGATAAGGATGCTACTGATTACTTTCGTGGAATTGTCAAGAAGGGAGAGAAGAGTGAACGAGTGCTAGAACTAACAGAGTTCATTATACGCCAGAATCCAGCGCACTACACAGCATGGTCAGTCCGCCCAATCACTCTAGCCACGATACAGGTACCAACAGCTTTGTTGATCCAAAGGCAATATCGGTATGAAACGCTCTTGGCCATTAATGCTCCTCTCGACACTGAGCTCCGTCTAATGGACGACCTTGCAATCAAATTCCTCAAGACTTATCAAGTATGGCACCACCGACAACTGCTCGTTACCTTAACACGGAAACCAAAACCAGAACTCAGCTTTATTACTAAAGCGCTTTCGAGCGAAGACCAGAAGAACTACCACACGTGGTCATACCGTCAATGGTTATTGTCTTGCTTCAATGATGAGGAAGATCTGTGGTCGACCGAGTTGGATTTCGTTGATATGATGTTAACCAAGGACGTGCGCAATAACTCAGCATGGCATCACAGGTTCTTCGTGGTATGGGCCAGTGGTGTGAGGGACGGGGAGGAGGATAGGGAAAGGGTGCTGAGAAGAGAGCTGATGTATGGTCTCTGGCTCATCGCGATTTCCTTTACTGATTTATCACCAGCTATGTTAAGCAGAGCGTTTCGTTGGCACCKAATAACCCGGCAGCCTGGAACTACCTGCGAGGCATGCTAGACCACATTAAAGTGCCCTACTCGACTGTGATTGATTTCGTTAATTTGTACGCTGCCGCGCTCGACCCGTCAAGAACCGACATAGTAGATCTTGAGAATCCTCCCCCATCAAACGATGCCCGACTACCCTGTGTCCATGCTGTTGAATTCCTGGCAGACATTTACGAACGAGACGGGGAGAATCAGGACATTGACCAAGCTGTCCAGGTCAGTCTCAAAGCTCTTGGTTTAATTCTCGACCTAACAACAATAATCCAGCTATGGAAGACATTAGCAACCGAATATGATGCAATGCGTAAAAAGTAAGACGTCATCTTTCACCGGGTCGTACGATGTGTTCTAATTCAGGGCAGTTATTGGGAGTATCGCATCAGACAAGCTTTGCAAAACGCGAAACAATGATTGCGCAAATATGGGGAGGGAAGTGTAATCGTGAGTATATGAAGTACATGCGGGTCTTTCACTCAACACATTTCACAGTATTGTAATACTTTTCTTTCAAAATACAACGCAATCATACTTCAATATCTTAGAGGCGCCCCGTCGTATGAATCATCCGTTTGTGAAAGGACTTAAATTGATCCGATGGATTTTGGACTGCTTAGGTGTCAGCAGCTGGTCTATCATGAGAATCGCGGCCCTTAACGCGCTGTACACCGCAACAAAGACCCTGGATAGCAGCCCACACGGCAATGAGTTTACTCCAGATTTCTATCTTTTATTTGATCGGTATTGCGACCTGAAACGAGGTATACGGAGAATCCTCTTACACTTCTAGTGGAAGCGTGCGGGGCTTCAAAGGGTTGTGTTACGGCGTTGAAGGTATGCCAAAGCCGCAGACAGGTCTAGGGCATTTCTCACCAGTGACGTCTACATTCGTGACGTCGTACGATAAGCGGAAACACGAATCCTACAGCCTAAGACTGGCACGACTTTCGGAACCTACTTGTTCTCAAACTAGGGATGTTATAACGGAGCCTGTTATGGTATTTCTATATATGGTGACGGGTGACAATGGGAAAGTCAAGATGAATGTGTCAGGTATGATGCCTACGGAACAAGGGGTTCTTGTCCTCTGTGCAGCGATGTGATATCCAGTGAGCAGCCACGGCGGACCGTCCTCCATGTTTTTCGGTCATCTTGATATGCCCCTGAATCGGGCCTCGTTGCTCAAGGTGTCGTCCTCTTCTCTTGTCACCACCCGATTCGGATGTACGTCCCATCCGCAATTACATGGGCCCCGTTCCGGAATACGTGTCCGACGTCGGAAATGGAGCGTGAGTCCAACGTGAGATTGCCATCCATGGCACTTGGTGCCTGGACCCTGAATTGGCTGGGTTCATAGATGAACGGAGACGAGGCTCCATCAAATACGTTCATGAAGCTGAAGTGCAACCCATAGACATTAGTGCCGTACTATACGTAGAACAAGACATACATAAAGTTAACATAGATGCTATGAAAAAGTACATATCAGATATCCGAAACCAATAAGGTTAGCATAGATACTATGTGGAAAGTACATATCAAATACCCAAACCCAAAAAGAGCCCATTCTGCAAACGATTCGCCAACGCGCAGAGAGAGAGAGAGAAAACGAATGACGCAGTAGGTACTTCGGACCTGCTTTAACGGGATGACTCCGATGGATACGTAAGATGCGAAGCAGACGATGCTTCGTGGATGTCGATGTCTGGTAATGGGGCCGGAGAAGTTGATCGAGGAATGAATGAGTCCGAATCATCAGTGCATAGCTTTGTCCAAATATTCACGGAGCCATCATGAGTGCCAGTGGCCACCATGAAAGAATCTTCTGCATTTCTACATGCGATAGATGTTAAATTGCCACCATAGCTGTGCGTCTGGATACGATGCAGAAGAACACCAGACTCCTGGTCCCAAATATGGACGTCACCGGCTAGTTGAGTTAATCAGGATCCCCATAAATGCAAAAGCACGGTTAAATAACCTTTTCCTGCGCTTAAAACTAACTCATTGTTCCTCCCAGCGAAATAACTGGGACCCGCAAAATATACTGGTGATTTTGGCAAATAAGTGTGCCTACGCATTGCATTTATGATTGACGAAAATCCTTTGGCAAGCAACGACAATGACTTACTTCAGAGTGAGCCGCATTATCGGTCGGTCGGAGTCTTTGTGTAGCGATTCGACTTTCCAAAGCTGCGGCGGAGCCTGTAATAGTCCGATAAGAGTACTCTTAGAATCAGGTAAGACTACCTTACTCTACTTTCATAGGTCACCAAAGCAACGAGGCCATTCCGCGGAGTAGAAGCTAAAGATACGTGTCTGACGTTGTCAAGCACAGGAGTCAAGCTGAAAAAGTTCGCATGAAGGTAAACGGTGTATTGCTGTGGATTGGTGCTTACCTCTCAATTTGTTCCGTTTCCATATTGAAGACTACTATAATTTAGTGGAACGGCTCTACAGGATTAAAATACATTTCATACCGGCAAGCCGTTTCTCTGCCCGTGATTTACTTGGTTGCAAGCCGATCGGAGATTCAAGTAAGGGACCAACAGCAATGAGGTGTATTGAATCCGGTAAGACGGCGACATCTTGTAATTTCATGTTTCCAATTTGATAAATACCCAGAACCTGGAAACTCCCGATAAGTATATTGTCTAGACCCTGGGAGTAGGGCAGGTTTAACATTGCCACCAATATTCTATTGCATCACAAGAGTAAATATGTGTATAGAGATATGTGTTTGAATGCTTACTAGTTTAGTCACTGTGCTGCCTTCGACCGAAATAAATGCTAGGAGTAGGTGGCCTCAGTCACGTTTGCCCCCGTCGGGACTCTGGAGACTTTACCTTTGCCGTCAGGGCACCACGCAATAGCTTGCACAGGTGCAGGGCGATCAATCATATTGCAGCTGCCATCCTATGTGATCCAGGTCAGTGGATAATTAGCATTTATAAACTATGGAAGGTGACGAACCTCAGCAGACCAGATCTTGATTCCGCGACTTAGCTTTGTCAGTAGATGGCTACCTGACGGAGACCTAAGCACGAGGAATAGTCATTTAACTAGAGTGGGAAGATAAACAAAGATATGTGAAGCGTACCATGCGACCTGTCCGACGAAGCCCTGCGCAGACGAGTGTGCTATGATGCGATGAAGCTCGAAGGGATCCTACCCAAAGTATCAACGACAGCTCGCGGGGTATTTACAACGATAACAATCACCCCGACTAGAAGGATGTTGGTTGACTTGTCCCAGCTTCGGAGATGAATGCGTCGGTATGGAATGCATAGAAAACTCCATGGCATGGCATCTCACCTGGACGTCGCCAAGTATTTCCCGTCTGGTGAAAATTGCAGATGTCGCACTAGAGCCTCATGAGCAGCCAGATCTTGGGTGACTACGAGTGGTTTGAGTTCAGACATCAGCGCAGTCACACGTGATCGGAATACTGCCTGTCCAACTTCTTCGGCTGTTTCACGCCGTCGTTCTCCCGGTCCACAGGAGATGTTCGATGAAACGGTCCGTTGATGGAGAGAGGCGCGACTGGCAGCTACCGCAGCAAATCCCAGTTGTGAGAGGGTCGGACGTTGCAAGACACCCGAGAATGCTTTTTCCCATAGTTCTTTTGGGGATCTCGGAACATCGTTGGATTCGGTCTCTACGGACGCATTAGCTAAATTAGGCATAGATAAAGCTTTTGGTATTGGCCGTGGCTTTTTGGTCTCGGTCGTAGCTTGGTAGATGGAATTAGCTGGACTAGCTGGTACCTCATTTATGGAAGGAAGTATCACGTTAGCAGTCTTCTCCGCACGATTAACATGAGTCGGTAGTAGACTGCCAGCTCTGGAGGAGACCCGACGTATATAAGCAACGAACTTCTTGCACGGGTATTTCGCAAGAATAAAGCAAGATTTGACCTGTCTGATGGGCGACACTTGCAGAAGTTGAGTTTTAGTCTCGATGAGAATGTCACTCAGCCACTTTTTCCCTTCGTGTCGTTGGAAGGCCCAACGCTCTGAAGCGAACCATGTTGACACCGCCACAAGGCCGAATGACGTAAATGCGGTGAAAACGGTAGTTATAGTGGACGTGACATGATGCTACATCGTTTTCACGGTCAGTAATATCTGAGAACCGTATATCCTGAGATCGTACCTGGCCAGATGAGTACGTAAAACAGCAAAGACCAATGGAGAAGCACGCATTTGAAATCACAAGAAACACGAGAGGCGACCGTTTAATCCAAATGAGTACCCACCATGGTACACGGTGTCCTGGAGAGCGACTGAAAGTGCCATAAGTACAAAATTCCCGGGGGGTTCAATTGAATTAACTTACTACATGGCTTGTTTCCATGTAAGTCCAAGCAAGCTATTCACGGCCGCGGCGATACTGAACACGAGAGAGGTGAACCAGAAGGCATTAACAACGTTGTCAATAGCCGACCCAAAGGAAGCGAAAGAGTATTGCAAACATGTTGCGGTAACAGCTGAGAGGAAAGTGGCGATTGTTGATAAATTAAGCAAGTTCATTGCACCGTGCTTCTGAGCAAAACGAATAGTGGGCACACCTATTAAAGTTAAGTGTAAAAACGGGCAACGGCAACGCATGTACTTACCAACTTCAATAAACATTGAAAGGGCGGAGGTAATGTTGTCAATATGTTCCCCCATTTCCGAAGAAAGGTCATGTATGTAACGTTGAACAGCCGAGGAGCGGAATTGGCCTTACGATTTGAGGTGATCAAATGGGTAAACGATACCAGCGCAGCCGCTGCCTACCTCTGTATTCGCTCAAACAGGAAGACCAGTACTGTGGGAGGTAATTAGTGAAGGGTCCAAATATAGTAGATAAGTACTAACCTTGAGGTCGCCTTCAAAAGACGAGATGGAAATATTGACTGCTTCATCCGTGAACTCAGGGAATTCATTGAGACTATTGAGGAAGGTTATAACGTCGGTTGCTAATGCATCAAAATAGTGAGGAAACTGTTCCATATCCAGCTTCTCGCTAATCATTGGTCTCGCAACGTGAGGAGGGCCTTTGTACTTGATTTTCTTCCACCTCTTTCCGCGACTGTTGTGAAAGCTTGTATCCAAGATCGTTTCATACTTTGCGCGGGAGATCATACGGGGAAAGAGGCTCGCGGCGTTTTCATGATAAAGATATAGCAGTTGAGCCAGTCGCTCCCGCAAGTGAAACGTCGACGAGAGTATTGCAACCGAACTCCCTAGTTGGCGTGCTGAGTTCGCAAAGTTCCGTAGCTGGGTAACGACATGGGCCTCATGGCATGCACGTTACGAAGTATACGTACCTCCTTATCAAGGTTGTTGATCCGTCTGCGCCATCGAGAGTTAGGGTTGCTAAATAGTTAACGCCGAGACTTACTTCTGAAATCTACGAAAAGCTTCCGCTCCGGTGGCTTGTAAATGTTCGTCCACAGTTGCTTAGCAATATAGTCAATAATTAAATCGTGCGCATCGATATTTAGATTTACTCACGAACGTTTCTGTCGTCGTTTTCAGTGACTTGTAGGTGACCTAACGATGCCCAGTGTAGATGTGTCGCCAAAGAAGAAAAAACACATACCGGAGTCCTCATCTGTGTCTTGTTTGAGAAGGAGCTCGACGAGACTCATGATCGTTTCTCGCCGACTTGGGGAGGGTCTTGTTGAAGATGTACTCCGTCGTTGAGCCCCGTTGAAGTCTGGGGTGAATGCTGAGTCTGGCATGACTAGCAGCGAATGGGGAGGCTTGAACGACTGGAGGTCATCCCTTAAAGTGCGGACTCTTATATAGAATGTGCATAATTAGCAATGTGCTGGTTGGCGACATCAAGCAATTATGTTGGAAGGTTCGTCTTCACGGTGCCAACTTACGATCACAGAATCGCGGGCTGCGCCGAGATATGAGACAGAGTGCATATCTTGGTAGGGCATGTGCTTCCCGCCCATAGAAAGCGTGCTAATGTCAATTTATAAGTAGATCGCCAAGCTGATGCGCGTTTTCAACTTGGCCCTGACTGAACAGACACTGCAGCCGTATATCACGTGACCTGGCGTAGCGGTTGGTCATTTCGGTTGGCTGGCTGAGCTGGACCCTCGATCCACGCTGAAGCGCTAACCCTTCAGATATTCTTGTAAGGCGAGTCGTATCTTCTTTCGTATTACAACTCGAGACTCACTCCTGCAAACATCCTGACTCAGTGGATCGCTAAGCAAGCTGAACAACCGAGAGCCACCTATCTCGACCGCGATTGCTTGTCTGCCCCCAGTCACTGAGAACGACCCTGTAGATAGGTACGTCCTGGGATCTCGATGGTGGTTAACAGTAGACATATTTATGCTTGTTTGGCTCTACCAATTTTGTCCAGTGTGAGTTGGCCCAGATTAGTTCTTTTTTTCTTCTTTTTCTGAAATGGCCATTCTTTCATTAAACTTAGCCATCCATCTGCCATGGCTACTCTGACCCGGAACAACCTCATTTCTGAACCAGTGCAACAATCCCCTGTTCTAGGAGTACCAGCCCCATTCCCTGTCAATGAACTGCAACGGATTCGCTCATCCGAAGCGTGTGCCACGTCTGGATCGAACAATACTACGGTGGCCCTGATTGATCTGGGAACCGAGGATGACGCGTCTCTCGATAGGTCCCAGGCGGTTTTAGTACGTCCATCGCTTGAAACGAGAATAGCAGTAATGTATGAGTGGCTTGCCTACAGCATGAACTGCTTCCGTCAATCGCATATGTTCAACGATCGTGCTTGATGACTCTCAACAACCTCCTTTCCATGCCAGAGAATTGGAACCCGATCGTTCCAGACCGTCGACACTCCATGCCAACTAGTTCTCAGGGGGCAAATATTCGTATCGGACTGGATTCATCAAATGCCCTACAAACTCTTGTCACTAATCTCCGTAACCGAGACCCACCGCAAGAGATGATTGAATTTACTCGGCCTACCACCAATGCTGAGCTTATTCAGGAATTATGGATGCACATCGAACGTGTCTCTCCGTCACTAACCTCGATAGACGCTACCCTCGCAAGGGCGTTGGCCTCTTTACTGTCTCACTTTGATCGACTCTCCGCCATAAGCACAGCAGCCTCGGCCAGGGAACAGCAGCTACTGGCGTCACAATCATTAAACCCGCAACCATTGTCTTCCTCGCAATTACTCTCTAATCTTGCCCAGCAGCTGAACGATCTACGATTGGAACGGCTTTTATCCCATCCCAATATACCGGGGCCAAATACTCCCCCCGTATTGGCCGTCGAGACCACTCTTCTTTGGTCGCGTATTGATAACGAACTCGAGAGCATACTACTGTTGTGTAGAGAGCGTGCCGAGGATCTCACTCGATCGTTTATGGACGATGCCTTGCCTCCACAGTATGACATGGAGTCGCTGTATACTCTTGAACCCCCGCCTGACTATGATGAACAAGGGCGAATGTCGTTGGAGGACACTAAAACCAAGGACTCTTCTTCGGTGTCACTGAAAGCTATGGATGAGAAAATGCGCATTGACCTCGATAATATCACAATGGCTATTGATAGACTCTATAAAGTAGCGCCGCAGCTTCATAATCAACGAGTTGAGCTGAAGTCCACAAAGCTCGCGGAAATGGAACGGGCACGGCAAGAGGGATCGTCGACATCACAGTCAAAGCTACGAGATGACAAGCCGGATGTCGAGGACTTGGAGAAGATACTTGACCTCCTAGGCAAAGCATCCGAACGTAGTTTGCACGACCAATCATTTGTTCTGGAAGGAGGAATGCAAAAAAGACTTGAAAAAGTCAAGCAACGCGAAGAAGAGGAGGTGAGTTTCCCGTTCCAGCCAATCTTACTCGCGGTTTTCATTGTCGAACAGCGCGAGGCGTTCGTAGCAGAGCTGGTCCGGCGTTCTGGCTCAGGAAGGTTACATTCACAGGATGCCGTGTACCATCCTCGAACAAGGGAATCACATGCACTACTGACTTTGCCTGAGTTTATGCGAGAGCCGACTCCGTCGGAGTCGCTAAAAAAGGAAGCCAACGCAGTCCCGTCGTCGAGCAGGTTAGTCCAAGGCCGGGCAAACCTTCCTCAAGGAAGTAACGGCACAAAATGTCGGACAAGGAGTACGTCCGCCCCTCACCTGCCATGGTTTCTGTCCGGCTCTAGATCGCCGGCTTCTGGTTCTCGCTCTCCAAAAAGCAAGTCCAAAGCGTCAAGTACCGAATCATCGCGTACGTTTCTTCTCCTTCACATCCGAAGTTGAATCTGAGAAACGCGTTCCTAGCGGAGTTAGATGTGGTGTACGTGGCGGAGAACCACGAAAATCTGCGACATATTTTAATTTTCCTTCAAATGGCTGGTGCAGCGCCCGGTGTCGAGATTGAATTGGAAACCCCCGCCTCTTTCGGCTCACTGGAAAGCGGTGAAAGTTTCATTGTGAAGAGTGGAGCTCGTATAAGTGGCCCTCAACTACTTCCTGGACATGTTTCACCTGGAAAGAAGCAAGTGGGAATGCAAAATGGTTATTTCGAAATCAAAATACCAACGCTTCCAACACCAGACTTTCCCTTTGTGGATGACTCCCCTCTCCTTGACGCCTCTCAGCTTATGTCGTCTAGACCATCCTCTTTCGTCTGCGCTTCTTGCTCCCTACCTGTTATACAGTCATCTGATATCGTTGACTATAGAGACCTGCCCTCCGAGCACTGGCAAGAGCTCGTAGAGGCATGGATGTGTCATACGGATCAAAAACTTCATGACCACGTCGCAAAGCATGGAAAAATGGGATTCTATCCCCGCCCATATCAGGCATTAGTAGGGGGAAGCTATATTCTATTTGAGGACGCATCCCTTTCGAAACCCAACCTATACATTGCCGAAGAAATAAAGGTGCGTATGTCATTAAATTAATTACTTCCGCCGTACTTTTGTTACTGGACGATCAAGAAGACCGGCATTGGCGACCCACCAATGACTGTTGCTATCACTTTTGGGACATCGTCGCATTGGTATTGGGGAATCTGAGACCTCAAGTGTTTCATGGGTCCCAAATACTAAATGGATGTGGACCCACCGCGACAAGTGACAGTTTCCCGGTTGATACACAACGTCCCATATTAACCCCCCCTGATAAACAACTCTCGTGTTTCAAGGTCAACGTATCGAGGGCTACCATCGGGAGAACATTTCCGCTCTGCTTGTCCCTCTTATATCTACGTACGATTGGTCACTAATGAATTTATTCTTATTTTAGCGAGACGAAGGGTGGCGACTCGTTCGATGTCTATGTGGTGCTGTTATTGGCCGGTGTCAGGGAAGTCAGCTAGAAAATGCCCAAAACTCAACCATGGTCTACCGAATTCTCAAGTATGCTATCCGACCTATTAACTCTACATCTGAGTAAGTTACATTTTTCTGCTTTCTACTAGGGTGAAGCTCATGTTCCCTGAGACCCTCTAAGATACCGCTTTCGGCGTACGTGGTTGAAGACATGAATGAGTTTGTACGAGCACATGCTACTTACCGGTTTGTCATCTCCGATGAGGAAGACGAGTGCCCTCGGATGCTGGTCAGCTTTTGTCGTTGATGTTTATTTCTATCCAACTCACTGTCTGTCAAGTTGTGGATGTTCAAACCAAGCATTCGCCTCGCATACAGCATGCGGACATCCCGTGCGAGTCCTAAAATCGGCTCGATACATGCTGCCAAGGTGTTGTATAAACTTTTCGGACCGTCAGAGGACCCGATTGATTTGACCAGGTGAGTTCAAGGCAGATGCTAACCCTATTTTCTCGGGCGCTGACTCGGCAACCTTGTAGCGTGCTGAACAAGTATCCTGGATTCCCCCAGGCAGAGTATCTTTTTTATCCAATGGATATATGCTGTCAGATTGCAAATCTCCTGATGGAGAGTAACCTTGCATACCCGGAAAGTTTACGCACTATGACTGGCTTGGAGATTGGTTGGCTACGCCGGGCTTGATGGTATTATACAATATCCGCCTGGACGCCATCACGCCCTTATTCTTCCTTTTCTTCTTATCAACACTTCGTTCTGTGCTGTTTGTTGTATTTGGTGCACTCATTTGTATATTACCGTATACATTTTGGTTATATCTGTCGACGTTAACTTCGACTTGTGATATATTACTGGTGGATTACGATGCGAAATTTTGTAAAGATTGGGGGAAAAGTAATTCGGATAACGAAAACAAGACCACCGGTAAACACAAATCGAAGATTTTTTCACAACCCCATCCATCATACCCCTGCAGGTTCGTCACATTTGGACGATGGCGGACAAGCGACGAACTGTCAAACTTGTGTCGCTTTGTTCTGTTACCTAGGGTTTGTTCGACTCAGATGGCGGACTGCACGGAATAATAATAAGGGTTGCGGCATGGAGAACCAAATGTCCATTTTTATCTGCGACACTGATTTAGAGCAACAGGGGTCCTGAATGCTCCACGGAGGCGACGACGGGAACATTACCCTCATTTCGGATGGAAAATTATTTTAAGTTTGGTAACAATAAAGGACATGCCTCTACGCGTTGGCTTGGGTTTGGGGATGAACGCTCATAGAGAAAGGACGCGACGGGGAGATATTCACGATACTCGATCTTGCAACCGAGCTTAACTTTGACGTGAATAACCCGTCACCGTCCCCGAGGAACTTAAAGGGATACACATTAGCCCTGCTCGGAGACATAAACGCCGAGTGCAAGGAACTCGTCAGGATAACCAGAGAGCAGGAACCTCAAAGTGCTAGTAATGAACGAACGTGATGGCCGGCTTCCATCGTTCGTGGCATGTTCTGCATGCAGTTACGTGACCTGGAGGCTCATCATGCATGTGGAATAATGGTTTGCATCTTGCTACGCAAATTATGGAAGGGCGGTCTGCTTGAAAGGTTTTGGCCCATAAAATCTCCAACGCTGACTGTTCTTTGCCGTGAAATGAATAGATCGTTAGTTTGATATGAAAGACCTGCCAGTTCATACATCTCTAACTCGTAAACGGAGTCAAGACTGACCTTAAGAGTGCGCTTAGTTTGTTTATTGGAGATCGTCCCAATCATATATTGTACCTGGTTTCAGTTATGGCAACGGACGCTTGGTAACAATTTGGTGGCCGTTATCCGTCAGGGGAAGCCTTGTGTAGAAGAGGAAGGAGAATTTGCAATAAGAGGATAAGAAAAATACCCCTTTGTTAGAATTTTACGTGAATATACACGTTGTTCGCCTGCTTGACATTCGGAACAACATGGAGATAGAGCATATAATTGGTAATTGTTTGCCGACAGAAACTCACAATACTGCATTGTTGGAAAATCTGCATTCCTGGCCAGAGTTTAGCGAACGGAAGCACGTAGCGCATATAGCCAAGCGCTGCCACATTCGGAGATAAGTACCTTATCGCAGCCTATCAGTGACAGATATTTTGGCATGCAAGGCTGCAAGTGAGTAAGAGCCGAAACTACATGCGGTTGATTGATATATTGACTAGACAACGTTGTGGGGGGAGGACTGCCGACCTAAACGAACTTGCGAACAGCAGGATATGAGCACTGCCAGACGTCACCATGCACCGATGAATCATGAGCATGCTATCAATGACAGTGGCTGTCATTAAGAGCATAGACGGAGATCCAAGTCACGTTGCGACCACCACCATGCGATATCCAATTTCTTGCCTACGCACAGCTGCGCTGCTGCTTTTGATAACCTTAACGCCAACTGTAATGTCCTGTGAAAAAGATTGCATGAGCGGCGTCACAAACGCCTTTGTCGGCAATTATTCGTATCCAGTTCACGCGGCTATTTCAACCTCAGTAAGGTCTTCTGTCGTAGTTACGTCCCTGGTCTAACTATATGCGCGCATAGGCAAATATAATAGCATCGAGAATGCTTCCACAACAAAACTATCCTCTAACTTTTACACCTCTGGCATACCTAGCACCGATTCTCGTGGCGTGGCGGGTAGAAGCACCTGCTGCTTTAGAAAAAGCTATTTTCCCTAGTTACTTTCATGGAAAGTGTCAAGTACATCACTATGCTGCGAATGGCTCTATCGACGGTGAAGCTGATCCCCCCGGTTGCCCCAATCCTGACTGTCCTGTTGTTTGCGGAACGCCTGGCTCGCTGGTCCACTTTTACCCTAAACTGAGAAAGATTGCCTTCGATGCGACTCGAGAAGTGCTAAGAAATGTAATTGCACTTGATTCCGATTCGTACAAGCAAGTCGAGGCTGCCGTGCTTGAAGCTGCTCAAGGGGACGTGAAGAGTAGAGTGGGTCTGAAGGCTGCCCGCAGAAGATACAAACAACAACTGAGATCACTACTGGAGGAGATTCCTGTCGGGCTGAGGGAACAGTGCGGTGGCAGTGATCTGAGCGAGTGCAGCTGGGAGAAAGCCATGAAGGAGTACATACTAAGGTTTCCGTAGGGCAGCCAATTTACGTGTGGCATGAGCGTGTGAAACGAGCAACCTGTTTTTGAGCTCGCCCTTCCAACTTGTCTCTCGCTTTCTCTACAGATACCACCGCCAGCAAGTCCTCATCCTTCGCCCTTTTATCTTTCAACGACCGCAATGTCGCAGACAGGCCCATCTACATCATCAACGTACGCCTCCGGTCTTATCTCACGACGATTCTTTTTCATTTTTCTGCAGACCCTCAAATGACAATTGGAAAGCGGGTCTCCGCGCACCTCCCAAAGATTTTCGTCCCCAGACTGAGGATGTAACCGCTACGAAAGGTCTAGAATTCGAAGACATGTTCTTGCGGAGAGAACTCCTCATGGGTATTTTCGAAGCTGGTTTTGAGAAACCCTCTCCCATCCAAGAAGAAGCCATCCCAATTGCCTTAACTAAACGTGATATCCTTGCCCGGGCCAAAAATGGTACCGGAAAAACAGCTGCTTTCGTCATTCCTGCCCTCCAACAGATAGACGTCAACAAGAGCAAAATCCAGGCCCTTCTCCTCGTACCTACCCGTGAGCTTGCTTTACAGACATCCCAAGTGTGTAAAATGCTTGGAAAACACATGGGCGTCCAAGTCATGGTGACCACGGGTGGGACAACCCTCAAAGATGATATTCTCCGATTATCGGAAACCGTGCATGTACTCGTTGGAACCCCAGGACGCATATTGGACCTTGCCGGTAAAAGTGTTGCCGATCTCTCTGAATGCCCCGTCTTTGTAATGGATGAAGCCGACAAATTACTTTCACCCGAATTTGCTCCAGTAATGGAGCAGCTACTCTCGTACCTACCCGAAGACAGACAGGTCATGCTTTTCAGTGCCACATTCCCCATGATTGTGAAGGATTTCAAAGTATGATTCCTCATCCTTACTACGTAATTCTTTTAAACTGATCCGACGGCAATCACGACGACAGGAGAAGCACATGAGGTCTCCGTATGAGATTAACCTGATGGAAGAACTAACCCTGCGTGGAGTAACGCAATATTATGCTTATGTCGAGGAACGGCAGAAGGTTCACTGTCTAAACACCCTCTTCTCCAAGGTGCGTCGTGATTATAGATCAGGTTCGTGCTTCATACGATTTTCCATTTTAGTTGCAAATCAACCAATCTATTATCTTTTGTAATTCTACTCAACGTGTCGAGCTCTTGGCCAAGAAGGTGACAGAGCTTGGATATTCATGTTTCTACTCTCACGCAAAAATGCTACAATCCCACCGCAACCGTGTTTTCCATGACTTCCGCAATGGTGTATGCCGCAATCTCGTGTGTTCTGATCTCCTTACCCGTGGAATTGACATACAGGCCGTAAATGTCGTCATCAACTTCGATTTCCCAAAGAATAGCGAGACATACTTGCATCGCATTGGTCGCTCGGGGCGATTTGGACATTTAGGTCTTGCCATCAATCTTGTTACCTATGAAGATCGTTTCAATCTGTATCGGATTGAACAGGAACTTGGGACGGAAATTCAACCCATCCCTCAAAACATTGATAGGAGTCTATATGTCACACCTAGTATGCCCGAGGAAACGACGCAGAGGCCCAACTCCCAACAGCAGCAACGAGCCCAACAACGAGCTCAGGCTCAGGCACCGCCTACAAGGAATGGGCAAGGGGCATACGCTAGTAATGGGACCCAGCAGATGCGACTGAACGGCGTTCCGTCTAACGTTCCTGTACATAATCCTCAGGCACGAGGTGCACCGATGTATCGTGGCGGTGTGCCCGTTGCGCGATGAGGGATGGGCGGTATTTGTGGAAGGAAGATGTGGAGTCGATCGTAGTCCTCTGAAGGAGCAGCTTCCAAGCCTGATCCACATTCACATTGAAAGGCATGCAGCACATGGGCGAGACCGTCTAATCATATACACCACCGACAAATATCTTTAATCTGTGTTCCTCCTGTTCTGTCCCTTGTACCAATCTTTGACCTCAATCCCAACATGTACAACTTCCCGGCATCCTTCTGGCTCTACATATCCGTCGCCTTGCCAAGATCCGGCTATTAATCAAGAATATTGACTCCGTTATTGTTGCCTGCCCAATTTCGAATTGCTGAATGCCCATGCTTGTGCTTTGTCTTTGTGATGCGTAAGGTGGAACCTAGTTTGGTTTGTTGTTTTCTGCTGATGGCTACGATTGGGATATTGTGAAGGGGTTGCGGAACCACCGTGGTTACATTTTCGAGTAGTAGTCTGTCTGTTGCGCGTATGATAGGCTGCCAATACAGTGTCTCCTTGTGTGTGCACGGATGCTGGCGTTGAGGTGACTCTCAGGGCCAGTCTGGGTTGTCAAATGCCTGCCGCCGTTGAATAAGCTTCCCGCTTGATTTTGAGTCTGGCAAAGTTGACTAATGGGGATAACTGTCACCATCGAACAGCCATGTCGGCTGAAGACGAGCACGGTCAACTACCATTGTATGCTTTTCCTCGCTTCCAGCCTCGCAGACGCTCACGTTTAGCCCTGGTGACCGACTCGTACTCGGCCGCTTCTTCCCACAGGTCTAGGTATGGCTTATCCAAGTCCAGGTACTGGCGATATTATCCCAGGCGACGGACTGTCGTATGGATGCTGAAGTACCTCATTCCCGCTACCGTTCTCTGCCTGCTGTACGGTCTTTACCTGTACGAGCCGCATGTCGAGCTGGCGTTCTACTCGCGCACATGGGCGACGGAGGAGATTGAGACGATAGAGTCCCTCGCTGGGTGCTTCGATACCTCGCGCGTGAGTATAGCATACAACATGTCCGACGCCGTCTACGGGCCCAAGCGGACAGAGGTGCAGGCGGGGATGATGATGCGCTTCGGGCTGGACTGTTACGACTACGCAGGCACGGTGAAGGAGTCTCCGCGTGGGTCTCGTCCGCCGTTGGGCACACCTGGAACGGTATGGGAGGAACGAGTGCCGTTTCATGTTTACTGGAGGTCGGACCTGAGGGCGTTTGGTCCGAGGCAGGAACTCATGCTCAAGTCCTTTGTCGCCACGCAGGACATGGATCGTGTCAAACTCGTGTTGTGGTCCAATGGGGATCTGACAGGGAACCTCATTCTGAAATCGTATTTGGAGGAGTACCCTGCACAGTTCGAAATGCGCGTTGTGGATATTCCATCGTTGGCTAGAGGAACGGAGTTGGAAGGGAGTGCGCTGTTGAAGGTCGCCGATTCGAAAGCGTGGGTGGACGGCGATCTCATTCGGCTCCTGCTCTTGTGGAATTATGGAGGTGTGTGGGTGGACATGGATTCGTTGCTCACAAGGGATCTGGAACCGCTTTTGGAGCATGAATTTGTGACTCAATGGGACTGTTATGGTGGGTGCATTCGTTTATGATTTTTCTATCGGGTCTCATGTGCTACTACTTCTAGACAAGAAGTACACCGCGCTTAATGGTGCACTGATGAGATTCCGGAAACATTCTCCGTACCTATGCGAGGCATTTCATATTATGACGACGTCCCGTCCACCGAGATCCGGGTCCACTGACTGGGGCTCCATTCTCTATCTAAAGCTATGGAGACGGCTCATCGCGGCGGGTGTTCCGCCATTCAAAATACTCCCCTTCTGCTTTAATGACGGTCGTTCGTGCCGAATAGACAATCGCATACCGGATCCCTTCGCGCCGGATCATGGGTCGGGCAAGTGGACCATGGGACTTGGCCTAGAAAAGGGCGGTGGATTAGATCATGTGCTACACAAGGTCTTTGGTATCCACCTGCACAATCAGTGGGAGAAAGAATTCCCGTCAGGAGGATGGGTAGACCGGTTACTGTTACGACGATTCGATGATATTTTGTAGGAAATATCCTACTAATGCCATTTACTATGGTTTTTTGCGTTATCATGTATTTGTAACGTAATAGCTATGATCAGATAATTGATACAAGGGTTATCCTTTGTCCATGCTGAATGTCAATCGTGTGCCGACATATCAAATGTGCCACACTCCTACCACCCGGTAATACCCCGCAATCACAGGTTGACCCCAGCGATCACGTGAACCTCCCGTCGCCTCAAAGGTGTGTGTGATAGTACGGCAACTCTCTGCGACAATTCAGCCATGCATAACGCCCTAAGAATCGCCTCCAAAGGGTGTCCCCATTATTGCCGTATAGTCGCTGCTGCTGCAGCGGCAAAGTCGGTCCGTTCCAGCGCCTCTGCATTCCATACTGGCGCCGGCTTCACATCAGCACGAGCCATCTCCACCACGCCATCCCCACGCAAGGACCCCTGGCTGTTGCCCAACAC
>JNHY02000340.1:0-12542 GCA_001691755.2 Amanita polypyramis BW_CC | reverse complement strand
TACCATTCCGCAAAACATGTAGATACCTCGAATAGAATACCCAACGTTGTTTTCGACGTGAATTCGACGTGCGTTGCGGAGTTTGATTGCCTGGGATGACAAAGCGTGACAAAATGTGACAGTTTTGTTCAAATTCCGGGTCAGAACATAAAATCATTCAGCATCTAGGAACTACGAGTGTAAAAAATATGATGGTACTGCAGGACAGTAGCTATGACATCCTTTTCCCGTCTGAGAAAGACTGAGGTAAGTCGGACACGAGAACACGGAGCTATGGACGATGTTTGAAAATTGTTCAAATTCCTGATCAATGATAGTATCCATCTCTAACCAATCACGCTACCCCCTCTTCTTCTTTGACCCTACAAACGCACAAATCCGAGTCAGCACTCCATATCACACAGACACCGTCAGACCCAACTCACGGTTCCCCTTCTCATCCTCACCAACACCATCATCCATCTCCTCATCACTCTCTCTGCCCCTCTTCACTCCACCATCGTGGCCTCTCACCCTCGGCCTCGCATAGGGTCCAACAGGCGCCCCGGGCTCAGCCCCACACTCCGGACAAAACCATTCCCCATCCGGGACCGCACCCAACGGCGGATCCAGGCACTCCAAATGCCACGGACTATCGCACTTGTCGCACTCCAACGGATCCCCATAGTCCCCCCCGCACCCTACACACACCTCCGGAGGCTCCACCTCCGCAGGGTGCCGTGGCATCTCAGAGAACTTCTCGCTCGACTTGACGAGGAACAGTGTCGTGTTTTGCCCAGCTGCAATGTCGAGCACTTCTAGTCCGTTTAGGGGTACATTTCGTGTCGGCTTTGTCGCGCTTTTGGGTTCGTCGGGACCTAGACCGAGTTCACCTGTTATGCAGCAGCCCGTATCGTAAGACTCATCAAAGACAAAAAAAAAATAATAGGAAGAAACGCACCGTTTGACGCGTTTTGCCCCCAGCAGACCGTCATAGGACTTCCATCTTCGTCAGGCGTAACCGCCCAATGTGTTACACCTCCACATTTCGCTAGGCTGACTTTACAACCCCTGTCGCGGACGCATTGAGCTTTACTCTTGTCAAAAGAAAAAGAGAGAACAGCATACATGATATCCTGCATATACCGGAACGTCGAATACGGCGACCCAGCCGAGCCTAGCTCAAACTCAACACTATCAAACAGTAGTATGAGCAGAACAGATACATACCTCCGCCACTGTTCTTCCACTACAAACCAACAACGGTCAGAACGGTATCTCTCAAATGGGGACAAACAAGAACGCGCCTTGCCGGCCATCCAGTATATTCCCTGTCTGTCAATAACCACACTATTCGTCGGACCAGCAACAACCTGTGCACCCATCTGAGCCTCATTCGGGCCCGCAAACTGGGGCACCACCTTGGGCTTCAACGCATCCACTTGATTACCCAGTCCAAGTCGACAGTAACCGTTGTACCCCCATACATATACCACGCTTCAAAACGTTGTACAGTAAGTAAATGTGTAGATAAAAGGCAATAGACAGGCGTCCCGTACCCGGTATCGTCTACTGCTAAACTGTGTTGCGGGCCAGATGTGATTTGCACGATTTTCTTCCCGTCGAGTTCTCTCACGTATACTGGGGATAATAGTTGAGGAAAAAGGAAACAAAAATGAAGGAAGCACGTACTTGGAGAGGACTCGATATCAAACGCCGTCTTATTTCCCGTCGTTATCCTCTCACCCGTCGTCCCATTCCCCAATTGTCCCTTTTCCGCGCTTCCAAACGTGAACACTAGTTAACTCGTCGTTAGTCAAAACAAGAACAGGAATATACGTGCGTGTACATTATGATAAACACGCACCCTTTCCACTCTCAGTCAGCACAACCGAAAAGTTGACACCAGCCGAGACCATCACAGCCTTTTCCTTCGTCCCATTGTGCGACAAACCCGATACCAACTTGAACGACGACACTTCAGGGCAAACTGGGTGACCGCACTAGTAAAAACAAAAAGTGCCCCCCCCACTCAACCAACCAACCAACCAACACGCACCTGTCCATACGTATTCGCACCAGCAGCCCACACACTCCCATCACTCCCCACMAACAACGTATGGTTCCTCCCACACGCAGCATGTACAACCCTCGTCCCCGCACCCGCACCCAAATCCTTTACAGCCCTAATCTTCCTCGGCGCGTTCTCCGACACCGCAGAATCACCAACACCACCACTCGACCCTGAACTTGGAGTACCACCACCCAAGCAGGAAGACCCGTTCCGTCCAAATATCCACGCCTGTCCATCCACGTCGATGCACACAAAGTGACACCCGCTGCATGAAGTGTGGATGGAAGCTGTTCGGACGTTAAGGAGGGAGCGGAGGAGGTGAGGTTCGAGTAGGTCTGGGTTGCTACAGTATCAAGTTATGAGAACCTAGTCAGTAAGAACTTTGGAAGCTTAGAAGCGAGGGAGGGGGGGAGCACTCAGCGATACACACACTGGCATCTGACCCTCTGTTTCTGAACTAGCCTTTCCCCCGCGTTCCTTCCGTCCCAGTTTCGGCCTTCAAATTAATGAGACCTCGTCAGAACCCCACAGCTAATGAATCCCCTCCCTTGCATGACTTGGAGAGGAAAGGGGAGGGCGAAACGCACCAATCGGTCCCGCCAGCAATCAACACTGCAAAACCACAGCAGTCAGTCAGTTGACAGACCCAGCCGCCGCCAGCGCACACCCAGCACTGCCGAAGCGCTGAGCCTGGAGAGCAACTTCAAGGATGAATCCACCGAGTAAACCCACCTCGTCCCCACTGCACCGGTGCTTGCTCCTCCCCACCATCGCCACCTTCGTCATCACTGGCATCATCGTACCGTTCTTTGCCAGCACTCATAGCAACAGTTAGCCTAATACGTGTCTCACCGCACAAAGGATGATGACTCGGAAGAAAAGAAAAAGGGCCAGTGACACCTCTCAAGTGTGGCCCGCGGATATAACATAACATAAACACTAATTAGCTTACACCCACTACTGTACTTTACACACTCAGTCTCACTCCCCAATAAGAACTTGTGATCCCATCATCATCAGCTTTTCCCCGTGAAGACAAAAAGCACTCACGTATTGATGTTCCCAGGCGCTTGATGCTGTACTGTATCCCAGAGCGCCCATAAAAAAAAAGTTCAGCAAACAGCCAGGATTTCAATAACGATAAAGTAAAAATTTGAATTCTCTGCTCACCTCGAAATCACAACCTGAGAATAACAACATGTCCCCATGTACGAGCGTCACACTGATCGTGTCCAGCATAGGATGCTTAGACACCAACTTGAACCTGCCAGCGCTTATGCCCACTCTTGACGACCACTCCGGGTCATCATCACTCTGGACCCTGGTTTTCTTCCCAGCAGGAACACCGGCACCCGCGGCGCTGGCCTGCGCGCTGATAAGGCGCTCATGCCCTAGTTGTCCCCGGTCCCCCGCGACCCCTAGACTGTGCTGCCCATACGCAGCATCCATACTATCGGCCGCCATCATGGGAGTCGGGACTGCGTCAACCCTTCCAGATCCCACACCAGTGGGAGTTTCACTCCTCCCGGGTTGGCCAACGCGCCCAGTAATTGCCTCCGCCGCCACCGCCACCGCCTCCACCCCCACGTTCACGCCGTCCACGCCGTCCATGCCCGTGTTCACCCCAAGAAGTACGTCAGGCGCAGGCATGACACCCCATCCTGCTCTCATCATACCCTCGCTTAGAGCGCCCCCTTCCACGGTCATAGTCGGAGCCTCCATACCCATACTTGTCGACTGAGCTAGTACTTGTGCCTGTGCTCGCTCCTGCGCATCCACGTCGTTCGCGCTAATTTCCCATTTGGGCGTAACCGTCAAAATAACGTCATTCCCCAAACACATCATCGCAATCGTACGGTCCTTTGCAGCAAGCTTCTCGTTTGTCTAAGGTGCAGTATCATCATAAGTATATATAATAGACTTTGGGCAATGTAAACACACGCACCTTTCTTGTCCCGCTCGACACCCATCCTACAATCGTCATTCGGTCAATGACCAACCCCTCATTCTCACCATAGTTTCTCCCCATAAACAACATCAAATCCTGTGCGTCTCTTACAACCTGTGGTGCCTCGCTCCAGGACATACACGAAAACGCGTACTTATTCATCTTCCCCGTGTATGTATCCGAAATATTGCATTTAAAGTGTGCACCTACCCCGGAGGCCGAATCAGACCAAGGCCAAATTTGAGCTTGATAAGATCCAGACTCACCCAAATCTCCAATATTTTTTGATAAACAAACATCCCTCTGAATCCTTGCGAATAAAGGTGTAGCTTCCCTTTGCAGATCCTCCGAGTTGCACGTAAACACATGCTGTAGGCCCTCGTTCGGGGCCATAGCCATAAACTCAACAGGCGTGCTCGAACACACCATAGGCTTATACTTTAACGTCCTCATTCCATCATCCCAATCCGCCACTCTTACATCCACCCGAAACTCATCGCATACATTGATCGGAAGAGCCAACGGTGTCTGGTTAGGATCTCGTGCATCACCTAGCTCAACCGCGTAGCCACCGCTTACTGGGTCATCCTGTGGCCAGGGAGCGGTGTTTAATCCCCAATCTTTAACGTGGTAAAAGTGAGAAATCCACTCACCCGACAGCTTAGCCCACCACACCATCGATGGCGCATCATCACCTTTTGATTCAGCCTCCCACACTTTTTGCAAAGCCATCCACGAGGCATCGCCTCATCTGCCGATCCTTCCTCTTGTCCGTCCACGAGCTGAATAGGGACGAGGTTTAACCAGTGCTGAGGCTGCACTTGTGCTCTGTAGCCTTCCGACACACTCGCCCCACCACCTGACTCCGTTCCCGATGTGCGCCCCAAGACGTCCGTCCACCACGGTGTATCTCTACCTATCCCCTCGCCCCCACCTAGTTTCCCATCCCACCTAGGAACCCACTCAATCTCAAACGCCCATTCAACCCGTCCCCATACCTTTCCAACTTCTTTCTCGTTCACCTTAACATCAACAATCCTACCTGCCGAACACTCTGCAGATTCACCCCTAAACTTGAAGAACCCCAAGAACACATAAGCGTGTTCGTCGCTCAGGCCCACGGTAGAAGTAGAAGTAGAAGTAGAAGTAGAGGAAGAGGAAGAGTTATTAAAGATCTTATTAAATACCTCTTTCGACGAGATAAGGATGATGGGAAGAGAGAGATTCCACGATGCGGTGAGGATATCAATTTCGGGTGGGAGCACGGGTGGGATTTGGATGTCGTCTTTGTCGATTCGGAGCGAAGATATTTGTGGTGGTGGCGGTAAGGGCGTAGATGGCGGGGGGTCGAGGTTGGGAGATTGTGTTCGAGTATGGATTCGGTCGGGCACAGGATTCTGATGGGTCGCAGGAACGGAATGAGCAGGGGTCGCATGAAAACTTGGGGGAGTCGTAGGTTCCGTTATTTGTGACGATTCAAGAGATTGATGTACAGTTTCCGTTGAACCCCTTGAATCAGCTTGAGGGAGAGTATCTGGCAGCGCCGTCTTGTTCGTTAGTACACCTCCTGGCTGATGTTCCTCTTCCCGTTGCTGCAGTTGTGCTGGAAGACAGGGTGGGACTTCGTCTATATACTCCAACCCAGTGTCGTCATCATCCTCCGCTTCCCGTGGTTCATCAAGTCCCGTCAGTGCAGAAACAGGGGCCTGGGGCTCACAAGCCACATGACCAGACGAACCCGACTCCGGAACGGCTGGTGCAGCCTCCCTAGAACCATTTCCGGCGCCTAAAAATTCACCAACGGGACAAACAAAGTCTCTTGTTCTATCGTCCCATCAGCACGCATGCCCGCCAGCCTTCAAAAAAAGGAACACACCCACATTGTCAACATCACAGTCCCATACCGCGACCCACCAGTAGAATGAATGACTTTAACAGCAATACTTTCCGCCGTCGTGTCATCCAGCAAAACCATAGGGAAGTTAGACGATCCTTCTGTTATCCCATTACAGGATTTGGCACTTGTCAGTTCGGGGAGGACAAGTAAGAGTTCGGATTTGCTCTGTCCCCGGATAAGTATTTGTGTTAGGGATAGACGACAGAAAAAATTCATAACACGTACAGCGGCCCATATAGTCGGTCGCAAAAATCGCCCAGGCGTATCGTAACCGCTCTCGGAGTCCCCCGCCGTACGATTGTGAGTAATGGACGAGGTAGGTTTCGTCTTTGAACCAGCCTTGGAAGCTCTCGCCTTTCTCGACTTTATAATCCCTGAGATCTGACTCAGCTTAGGAGTCACCATCCACTTGATTGCACTTGACTCTTTTCCCCGCATTTTTGCCCCCTCTCCCAACCCATGGCTATTTTCATTTCCATATTCATCATCGCCCGCGCCATCTTCGTCCCCATCCAGTCTGACTTTCTTTCCCTTTCGTGACGGGCCTGAAGTAGGTCCGGACTCAGCTTCACCATCACCTACTGTACTCTTTCTCTTTCTTCCTCGCTTAGGTTTGACTCCCTCCTCTCCCTCTCCACTCCCGCTCTTCGCCTTTTCCTTGCCGTCTCCTTCGTTTTTACCTTCCGCGGCCGTTCCCGTGCCCTCGTTCTGTCCACCACTGGTGGTAACGTCTTTGGGATTTTTCGCGCTATCACGGACATTGTCGACCTTCTTCCTCTTCCTGGGTGGTTTCTCGACTCTAGCCTCCTCGCCACCTGCCCTTACTGCCTTGGCCTCCTTCTCATCCACAACACCCTCGCTCTTCCTTTTCTTCGGCTTGTTCACTGCCATCTCTCCATGCACATTCTTCTTCTTCCGTATTTGTTTCTCTTCTCCCTGCATCTGCACAGATTCCGTCCGAAGCTGAGCCCAATATAGCGTTAGCGGTAATGGTGCTGATTCAAGTAGAGATCGTACCGTCGATGGAGAACCTGCACCTGCATCTCGAAATGAGGTTGAAACTACATCTACACTTGCTCCACGCGCGCGACTGGAAATGCTAGAAACAGAAGTAATATCGACAAAAGGTGGCGAGCAGGTGTATTCACTATCTATGCTTTGTGCATACTTACTCTCACCCTTCTTTCCCGTGTCTATTTCGGTTTGGACGGCAGGAAGGATAGAAGAAGGCGCGAGCGTGTTCGCTGGAGCCGACCCAGAACCTATATAAAAGTCGGGAACAGAATCAATACCGGACTACATTGACGACAGGGAACAGATCTAGGGACTGGGTCAGGAATATACGTACCAGTGGCAGAACCAGTGCCAGATACATCTCCAACCGGCCTTTTAATCTTTGGTATTCGTACTTTCATAGGGTCTTTTTTCACCTTTGGAGGGTCCACTTCTGGTCGAGACGCGGAATCTATGGAAGCAGAAATCAGTCCGTCGGCAACAAGAGGCTGGGCTGTGGGTGTCGGATTAGACCCTTCCTTTATCAAGTCCTGACATTGGGCAGTTTCGCCGTCTTGTTCAACCTCCTCCCTTGTATGTTTTGCGTCTGTCTTGGTTTGGGGAAGGGGAGGGATGGGGGTATGCGTGGGCGCGGGTGTGTCCGTGCCGGGTTCCGGTTTAAGACCAGTCCTAAGGTTGGAGTCAGCGTCAGGAGTAGATCGAGCGACAGGAACAGGAATAGAGTTAGATGTGCCAATGCTATTAGAACCCGAGTCAAAGGTAGAGCTAGGGACATCTTCGAACCTCTTTTTATTCTTTTTCGTTCGTGCTTTCATCGCCTTTAGAGCTCTCGCCTCTGTTTGAGCCACAGAATATGAGGATGTGGAGGTCGGCGTCATGGACCTACCGGCGATGTCCTTTATTAAGCCCCGAGATCCATTATCCTGTTCGGCTTCGTTCCTCTTTCTTTTCGTGTTTGTTTTGGTTTTTATTTGGGGAGGAGGAACGGAAGACGGCGTAGGCATGTGCGTACGTTCGTTCCTCCCAGGATTCGGTTTAGAACCAGTGCTAAGGCCAAATGAAGTACCAGGACCATGTCGACGACCGGCGGTGGGGGCAGAAGCAGAAGCAGACCCGGTGATAGGGATAGGAATAGGGTTGGAGATGGCCATACTATTGGTGGAACTAGAACCAGGGCCAGGGACATTAGCCACCTTTTTCTTTGGTATTCGTCTTTTCATAGGGTCCATTTTCACCATTGAAGCCTCCTCCTTTGGCTGAGGCTTGTCCTTCATTAAGTTCTGAGATTGAGCAATTCCGTTATCTTCTCTCGCCCGGTCCCTCTTTTTTTTGGCTTTACCTTGGGAAGAAGAGACAGCAGAAGAGGGCGCAGGCGCAGGCACAGGCACGGACGCCTTCGTCCCATAATTCGGTTTAAAGTCAGCGTAGGGCCGGCGAACAGCATCAGACCAAGGACCACGTCGATGACCAGTATCATAACTACAAGTAGATCCGGCAACAGGAATGGGAATGGGGATGCCAGGACGGTTGGTGAAAATAGGACCGGAACCATACCCAGATCTGGATGGACCCAAAGAAGGATAAGTCGAAACGCTGGGCCCATTGGCAGCGTGAGGAAGAGATCCTGGTGTTCGAACAGATTTATCCTTTACTGAACTCTGAGATTGAGTAGTTCCCTCTTGAACTTTAGTTGGACTCGAAGTAATGACGTCATCTTTTGGCAGGACTGGATTTCAGACTTGGGCTGGAACGGGTACGTACGTACTATACGTACACGTGCTTGTATCTGAGGTAGTGCTGCTTGTAGGGCCTTGGGTACGGGTATGAGTATGAGTGCGTGCAGGTGTGGCGGCCGTGGTGGGTGGGTGAGTACGCACTGCGTACTCGTGCGCAGGAATGCAGGTATACGCATTATTGGCATGGTTATTTGAGATGCCGGGCGCTGGCGGCAAAGCAACGTCATGAGAATTATGACCCGAGCTCGCATGGCCACCATTTGGATTCTGTTTTTGAAGCATCCCGAGACCAGGAATATCACCGTCGTCGTCGGATGCCATGTAGTATTTGGGGATACCGAAGTTTGGTATCTATTTTTACAGACCCTAACCTCACCCCACATAGTAAACCGTCGGATTTTCCTCCGAGCTCCCTGGCAGCGGGGGACCATTTTGGGTGTCATATTTCCGTGGTGGTAGCGAGAGAGGAGCGATGTAGGGTAGAATGACGACTCTTGATAGACGTGGTCTATCTATATCATGATTTCGTTAGGTGTCCTAATGCCCACTCTCAAGTACCCCGGTGTGATTTGTCTATGGGGCACCGCTATTTACATCGGGGTGAGAACTGCTAAAGCTAATACAACTGGAAAACGGTTGATGATATATGTATTTTATTGGTATTATTGTTCACACCAGAAATGAGACCCTGCTAAAGCCAATAGTCCAAATGCGTACTGGACTCCGAACCAGCTGCCTAGAATCGAAATGTCAATGACATACAGTTGTGCCGACTAACTGTTTTCCTTGCTCTCCCCACTTTGGTTGCTGCCAATATTCTCTCTCGCCAAACCTTCTACAATATCAAGATACCATTGTGTTGCGACCGTTTTAATAATGTGCTTTGTCTATCCTAATGGTGCGCTTAGGTGAGGGTGGCATTCTTGGTTTCAACTTTGACACCAGTGTTCTTGACCGTGTAGGCAGTAAGTGCAATGACCGGAGTGGGAAAGGATACTTAGTGAAGGTTTGTACGGAGTTGATGTGAAATGTGGTTGTTTCCTCCAATAGGAGATAATTTGATTGAATACTAAGAATAGATGATGATTTTAATTCTGTGACACACATCAGCCTGGTATCACAGTTAACACCATCTGAACCTGATTGACTGAATAATCAGTCACAATGTCATGCTTTTTCATGTCAATGTCAAATCACAAGATCTGCCCACTTTTTGATAGAAACAACCTGCTCATGCCAACCTTGGCCCGGTAGGTCGGATAAGGTTCTTTTTGCTCAGCTGAGGAACTGGAAATAGACCAAAATAAAGGACTTACTATCACAATCAATTTAGACTCTTACGTCGCTAAACATTTATCGGCTGACCCGGATTTGTCCCTTGATGGTTCATATATGTTCGACAGGATGCATAGTTGCGCTATTCCAGCGCAGTCATCCACTAGTCGCACTGAAGAGAGCGGCCCAAAAATCGAAGTTGGACTCAAGCCCATAATTGGGAACGGTCATGATACAGTTCTAAGTTCTACAGTCACTAGGATCGACGCTAAACCAAAAATGGATCTTCAACATGCCCAAAACGGGAGCAAAGGAATAATAAAAACCCTTAGTCACGGTCCAGCGATCATCATATCCGCCATGAAGTTCTCAGTTGCTTTCCTTGCTCTCCCCGCTTTGACTGTTGCCACCAACGTCGCCCCTCGCCAGGACAACTGCGGCAACAATATACCGTTATGCTGCGAACGTTTTAACAATGTGCTTCCTCAATTATTGTATTTCGCTTATGACACGGTTTAATGCGACCTTTAGGCAAGGGGGGGCATCCTTGGATTCGACTTCGATACTGGCGTTCTTGACCGCGTAGGCGGTAAGTCAAACATTATCAACTAGTCTTAGGACCCACTAACAGAATGACATTATAGTGAACTGCGACGTAGCTACTGGGGATATATGGTAAGCGAAGGCTGGAATACTGAAGTTTTAACAATGACGAACTCTTTCTACAGCGCCAACATCGGGGCCGGTGGCATCGATAATCAGCCTGTGTGTTGCCGGGCCTTCGTCGTACGTCACATTCTGGCCTGCGTTGAAAATGGTTGCAGATTAATTCGTAATATAGGGTACCACTGGCTATGGCTGTTAGTCCTGTACCGTCCCAATGTGTGCCTGGTACCTGGAGAAATATCTGGCGTGACTAGCATACTGTTTGCTATTTTATTTTGGTAGATTGATTATTTGCTATAATGGACTGGTGTATGTGGTGATACAGCATTAGAGGCTCCCTCACACGTGCGTGTGCCACTGGCACAAGCTTTGCGTTTACCTTCAATAACTGTATGGCTTGCGCCACTTGTCTCACGCGAGGACAATGGCCCTTGCCCGACATCCCATTGCACGCGCTTAACATTGCAATGTAGAATTGCGGGATAAGTAAAATGAATGTTATATATAAATGAAATTGAAACTTGAAAGGGTAAATGTCCATAGATTAAAAAGCTAAATGGTGCAGTCCAAATTATTCTATCAAGAAAGGCAGGAAGAATATGGGTTGCAGAAGGCCGAACAACGATCGTGGGGGGTATGGTCCATGGGGTAATCATAATAACCACCACTCGCGCTTTTCCAACAGCTCACAAGTGTCTAACGTGCCTACCTGTGAGGATTTTCACGTCTCCCGGATTCATTGGCTTGGATTTACTTCACACCAGACCACTGGCATTGTAGATAGGGCAAAGCTGATCCCATTCCTCTTAAAACGTGACGCATGGTGCGTAAGAATGATTACTCTTAGTGCTAAAAACAACTTACGAGGAGGTACAAGCTTAGCTGTCGTGTTGGTATCAACCGCGAACACTATGGCAAGGCCCCTAGCATGCTGTATGAGCTGTATGAAGATGGCCATTGTGGATAACGTACAAGTTCAAGTGCCARTYRATATGGCTATRTCRTAATGMATTACTCRGGRYGTCTGAATGGAGCATAGGAATACGCACCAGTGCATAATCCATGGCCCAGGGTTGTCCGTGCTGAACCGGAATGTCATATTGTCGCCCGAAACACCAGCCGATACCACGTCACGTCTTGCAGGATTAATATAATTGTAAGTCGAGTTTCCAGCACTGCGAACGACATCAAACGTTTGCTAAACAATATTAAATTTTGCAATCGGGAGTTTAGATCTAGGAACTCACTCCATGCAAGTGGATAGGATGCTAAGTTGGAAATATTTAGCATGATAACTTTATAATGAATTTTGTAGCAAAGCTCACAGGACTACCGGTCGAACCGCCTGGTATCGATACCTCAATGGATTTGTTAGGAGGAAGTACATAAACACTGCCTGACGGGAGCAATTCTTGCGCTGTTCTGGCGCCACTTAGAATCTGAAGGAGTACTGGTAACGTAGGCGTAATAAATGGTACGCTGTTGATACGAAAGCGATCATCCGTAGTATTGAAAGTGATATTAAGGTTCAAATTTATGTCTGCGCCGCCTACGAGCGGCTTTCCTTGTGTGCCTAGATTTTTGAGTGGAGACAAGCTAGTCTCCAGTARCTTATTCACAGTAGTACTYTGATTCGACGTCGGATCAGAGACTGGAGCACCCGCATAGCGTAAAATTGCCGAATTTATCCCATTCGTGAACCCTTGGGTACCGATGTTAGGGTTAGCTCTGATCCAGTAATTGTCCACGGGTTGATCCGTCTTCAGAACGAATGAATAGCGTTGTCCTGCAAATATTTGGATTTGGTTAACGGTCACTGGGCTAGTGGAAACACCATCGGCTTCGATGACAGTCTACGGAAAAGGTAGTTAATTTATAATTCACAGGCCATTGTGATAAAAGCCAGATCACCATAGTATGATTATCAATCGAAAAAGTAAAATTCGGGTCGCA
>JNHY02000339.1:0-12643 GCA_001691755.2 Amanita polypyramis BW_CC | reverse complement strand
CCCTGATAGGCCTGTTTGTGATCAGGCACTCTTCAAAGTTAACATTGGTGGCCATGGCCACCAGGGTGTGGAAAGCAGTGACATTGTCATCATTGAGGGTCTGGTTAGACCAGAGTATAATATTACAGCAGTTGTTGGAGACTGCAATGGTGCATGTGGGTAAATGGGACAGGGACACATCTTGCTTGATCATGTCCTGTATATTTTCTATGAGCCCCTGATGTAGGAGCATTGGGGTAGATATGATACATGAAGACTCTTTTGAGCCTTGGATAGTGACAGTTTTTCGTGCATTGGGCTTAGCTGGGGTGCTTTGAGGTAAGGTTTCCACTACTGAAATTGCCTCTTGGAGAGAGATGGTGGGAGCCATCTTAAGTATGTTCTGGGCCCTGGATAATGTGTACAGGGAGGAAGAGGCAGCTTTAGCCACATATGAGCAGCTGGAGGGGTGTGGGGTAGTTTTGGGAGTGGTGGGTCTGGGGGATGGCAGTGTTTTGGAGTGTCTGGAGGATTGGCTGGGGCAGGACATTGGTCTACCTCTGGTGGGTGGTTTGGGGGGTGGGGCAGTGTTCCCTGATGTGCATATGGGAGGCATAGTGATTGGTCTTGTGGGCTGGGGGGCATGTATTTGAATAGTGTTTTTCCCCTTGAGGTGGAATGATTCTGTAATGGCATTGATTATCTGCTTGTGTCCATCACCCTGGATCTCAGCAGCCTTGGTCCACACCTGGTGTAGTTGCCTTATGAGGGCAAGTGCTTGTGTTATCAGACCAATCTGAGTGGTCTGTGTGTTAATGGCAGTTGTGTTCAAGTTGATTGGATCAACTGTCATGTCATCCTCATTGGCAGTTTGGGGCTGAGGTGCAAGGGTGGTCCATTGTGATTGCATTGGTCCCTTGGGTGTTTCAGGTGCTATTGCAACCCCAGGGGGGGGGTCTGATCTGGGCCTCTTGCTCAGCTTGTTCTTCTGACAAGGGTTGGTAGAAGGGGAAAGCATAAGTGCAAATTTCACTTAGGCAATTATACTCATTTCCAAAATCAGATTCTTGGAGTCCCTCCCAGAGGGAGGTGGCTCCATGTTGGGCTATATCTCTCAAATGGCATGTGCTGAGGCACACCAATAAGGCTTCATTAAGATGCTCTAGACTCCATTCAGAGACAGGAGTTTTTGGCTTAGGGTCATCAGGTGGCTTTGGGGAAGCCTGAGGGGACTGTGAAATGTTTCACCAGGTGGGGCTATGCTGTGGTGTAACACACAGGGAGTACTCAGAGGTTGCCCTGCTGGGAGGGCATGTGAGGGGGTTATAGCATGGTGAGCTCATTCCTCCATCCCCTGAGTGGGAGGACAAGGTTGTGGCCTTAATGGCAGGCATGCCTAGTGAGATGATGCTGGTGTGTTCTCTCGGGGGGTTCACAAAGTGATTGAGGCAAGGGGAGATGATGGTGGTAAGAGACCAAGAGCGGATGCTGTGACGCGTGACGCCTCATAGTATAAGTATCTTATCAGGCGCATTGTTTGAAAAGCAAGTAATCCCTCTGAACGAGGTAAATGGACAAAGAAAAGGAAGTGCGCGCTGCAGAGGTATGTTATTTGCCAGTTTGTTTCCGTTTGGAATAGCTGGGTGCTCATTGGTGTAACAGGCCACATACACAAAAGCAACACAAGCTGAGTTAGCGAAGAATTACGATGCTGCTTTTAGACTATACATAAAGGCGGCTGAGGGATACCTTCATCTGAGTCGGTTGTCGGGGACTGCGGGCGAGGCACAGAAAACGAAGTGGAAGGCTAGTGCGACTAGGGCACTCGAGAGGGCGGAGAAGATAAAGTCGTTTACAGAGAAGCAGAGGACCGGTGGAACTGCATCTGTTGCAGGAAGGGGAGACAATGCTCCTCTTGGAATTGGTGTGGAGGTTAGGTTAACGCCAGTAGGAATCAATTATTTTTCACCTCGTGAGCCGATTCCTTTTCCATGCAACTTGAACTGCATAATTACTTTTGTTCAGAGGAACAGCTCCTTGTTTTAAGGAAGGGCGCGAAGATCAATGGACAGATGTATCCTCCATGGGAGGAACCTGTCTTTCAACCATTAATGCCTTCGGCTGATTCGAACGGATATCAGTACGTATCTTCAACAAGGCTCTACGTGACATATCTTAAATCGGGATAGTGGCATGGATGATCAACCACCGCTATCTTCAGAACAGCTACGACAATCGCCCGAGTGGAGACGACCAACCGACTCGGTCATCGCGGCAGCCCGACAAGTGTGTCCCGAAGAAATTCTTCAGAATATCGTTACGGATTGCTCACTGTGCGCGTCCATAACTGTCAGTCTCGAGCATGATAGGAGATTCGAATCTCATGTAATCTATCCTGTTTTCAAGTATGCGCCCTCTTCATTGACAATGCAGAGTAAAGCTTCTCCCAGAAACCATCCATCTGTGTCCCGAACATCTGGCTCTGGCTCAACCTTGTGGTCGTTACTATGTACGGATCCTGTTCAACGGAACCTGGAGGCGTGTATGTTTTCGTCTCTTTTCTTAAAGCTTCACGTCTGATTGTGCAATGTGCATCCACTTTTGACGTATAGATCGGTGAGGACTATGGTCGCAATTGCTACTACAACTCCACAGCTTATTGGATGCTGCAGTTATCGATGATAGACTCCCCCACCGCGTTACAGATAGTACTTTACTATGCATGTCTATGCTGCCGCCCAGGGATGATGCAGGTTCGGACGCGCGTCACATCGTGTGGCCTAGTCTTTTGGAGAAAGCCGTCAGTCCAATGGTGTTCTTCAACTTCACAATCTAACGAGAACATCTCAGTACATGAAGTTGATGGGGGGCTATGAATTCCCTGGCTCGTGTGTGTCATATTACCTTTTCGACTCGCCATCATTTCTGAAAATACTGCAGAATATCAAGTTCCGACCTCCAGTGAGATGCCTCGGCCGGTTCCGCTTGTGGTATGCTTAATATGCCATTAGTGCGCTTGCTGGTTGGATTCCAGAACATATTGATATCAAGAGGTAAGTTCCAGGGCCTTAGGTCATTCGTGTCTCGATGTTTATTTTGGCAATAGTCCGAATTTC
The DNA here is from genome assembly GCA_001691755.2 of Amanita polypyramis BW_CC. Classification (NCBI taxonomy): domain Eukaryota; kingdom Fungi; phylum Basidiomycota; class Agaricomycetes; order Agaricales; family Amanitaceae; genus Amanita; species Amanita polypyramis. Next base: position 9,548 of record JNHY02000339.1, on the reverse strand, counting down.
GTGCGAGAAAAGACATGGACTAGGCTGCTTCGAGGCTTTTTGAGCGGTTCGTAGAGTCTACACTTCAGATTTTTCCTCATTCTAGATAACCTCTACAGGACAATGTATGGTGACAGTAGGCACAGGACTAGTGAAGGCCTGCTCTTGGCGTGGGAGGAAGCTGTTACCTGCACATTGCTATCCTGTCATAGGTATGTAAAATCCATCGGACGAGTGTCAAAACTCACCAGCTCGCAGATGTGACGGAAAGTAATGATGGGCCAAGTCTAACAGTCCTCGATTCATGGGTCAATGGAGATGGTGATGACGGGCACTTGTCACAGTCAAGTATGCCAAACTTACACGCACCTTTTATCAACGGCTGAATATCGACAGGACATCTACGGATGACATGGTCAGATGTGTTATCAACATTTGACGGACTGTATCTTAGTTGGAATCCTGAAATGTGGCCGAGAAATCTGAAGTTCCATGGGTAGGCGCGAAAACATTTTCCGGTTCCATCTAACTCGGAATTAGAATGTGGAAAAGAAGAGGGCAAGACGAACGATGTACGGCCACCTTTTTTTATATTATACTCTTGATTTATGCTTTTATAGGTTCCACAAGTCGTTTACGGTTGATAGTTGACAACGCGATACCCAATACGTCTATATGGACCCTTCTAACACGTCATGTGGTTGACAGCAAGCGAACATCGGACTTCATCTCTCTTAGAGTCGAGCCTGAGGACGATACTCGTGAAGTAACTGGACCTATCATCCAACAGATCTTGACAGAGAAAGTGAGTCTCTTTATGTGTCACTGATATTATCTAATGACCGATGTAGGGAACGTTTACAAACAGTATCCACGTTTTGGTAATGATGCCTCACTTCATGTTAGACGTGATTAGTTGATCCTTAAATTGAACAGGCGAAGGTGCAGGTGCCAGAAAGTTCAAGCACGTTAAGTATTATAGCGTCTTACGACGGCGATGCTGATGAAATTGGATACACTATCGACGTGTATGGTGTGCAAGGTATTGATCTGGCGTGGGACGAGAACATTCCTCGGCCGCCATACACAGAGAAAGTGACGGGCTCATTCACCGCCAAAAATTCTGGCGGGAATGGGATATACCCAACATTTATGCTGAATCCACAGTATTATTTGCGGTTACACCCTCTAAGGACCGGATCGGCGTTGGTATCTGTTCCCGCTGTCTCCAGAACAAAGGTTAAGACAGTCATTGCACTGAAGAGTGGACGGCATGTACCGGTGAACGTGTCAGTGGCGTGGTCGCAAGGGGAAAGAATCTACGTGTATGTGGTACGACGTTCGGCGACATATCGTACTAACATTGGACTGTAGACTTTCTGAGAAAGATCTAGCTGCTACGTCAGGGCCATACTCCTATGGATTGGCCACGATCACGAAGGACTTGGCACGTAAGAGGTGGTATTTTCAACCCTTGTGAAGATTGACTAAAAATACTCCAAGCGGGTGATTATTCTATCATCTTATCAGCGTTTGAGCCACATCATCTGGGCTCGTTTTCTTTGTCTATCAGTACCGCTTCTCCATTTGATTTGAGGCCTATTCCGCAAGAAGGTGCCGGAATGTATCAGAAAATGATTAGGGGCGAATGGTAACGGCTCCCCGTACAAATAACGTTGGCGATGCGTTTACGTTTGCATGCAGGACCACAGAAAGCGCTGGTGGTAGCCCAAGTTTTGACAAGTACGCAAGCAATCCAGTATACGTAATCGAGTCGCCGTGTCAGCTCCAAGTCAAGTATGTCCTTTTTCTTTCCGGCGTGCAACAAACGATTCTTAGTATCTACTCTTAGACTTCGCCTACAACTCATCCATCCCTCAACTACAGCATCATTGAATGTCACGTTCTATCCGGCTCCCGCTTCAAGCGAACCCAATTATCATATCAAACAGAAACATGTGGCCACGTCCGGTCCCTATGATGATGCCATTTGTGGGGTGGCGACCCCTCAGGTGTCGCTGAACCCGGGTAAATATTGGGCCGTCCCCTCAACGTATATGCCTGGGGTAAAAGCGGAATTCCGGTTGGTGGTGTATACCAGTGTTAAGGACGTGCTGGTTGAGAGAGTGACGTGAGGTGTATATCATCAGTACATGGAATGCTGTGTTGGTAACATCTAACATCGAGGTTGGTGAAAAGGCCGTGTTTCTTCCGATACGCGTGACTCATCTTTATCAACGAACTCGCGAGTAGACCACCAGGTCTTCTACTCTCAATACGTGCGCTGGTTATCTCCCGTTTATTTAAGTTATCCGACGCCAAGATAATGGATGTCATGGCGAAGTCATATTCTAACTAAGTATTACAAAAGTCACGATAAAATCGTTGTTCATATTGAATCACGGCGGGAAAAAAAACCCCATATGCCCATTAGAAATGAATGCTTAACGTGTTCAAAGGGGAAATTTAAAGGAACATGGGAATTCTTGAAGAAAACCTCGTGACGGCACGACAAGCGGCCGCCGCCTCAGGTTGGTTTGATGTTGACCAGACCCAAGGCTTGTCAAGTTCTCTTCCCGTTTTCTGCACATTCGGCCTGAAGAATGTGAGTACTGCGTATCGTGTTGCTGAGGTGGTAGCAGCGCCGAAAGGAGGCACGGACTGACGGGTGCTGTCCAGGCCGTTTACAGATTTGCCGCTGGATATTCTTCGACCGATTCTTGCCCACTTATCCGATAGAAGGGATTGGCATGCTTGTACGCTTGTGGGCAAGGAATTCAATAAGGCCGCCACGCCACTGCTGTATTGGGAGTTGGATTCGCGGATAAGACATGTATGTGTTATGCTTCTTCCTACTCTGAGAGGAGCACTGCATGTCAGACTCGGCAGTCCAAGCTATATCACCCATGTGCAACCCTGATAAAACGTCCTGAACTCGCTAAATATGTGCGGTGCGTTACGGAGTCAGGTTAGTGGGCTGTGAATGATACTATCATTGTTTTGACTTTTACTGTTCCCAGGTGCAGTACACTTTCAATACCGACATCTGCAGCCTACTATCACTCGCGAAACGTTACATGCGCTTTCCTTATGCACGAATCTCAGCTCTTTGACTTGGACAGATGACTCGGGATCCGTGTCCTACCTAGTCTTCGGCACTCCCTTCAACGACCCCTCGTCTTCTTTGTTCCCATCATCAGTAGACGCGCCTCTTGGGCCTTCAAGGCGCCATGGCACAAACATAACCTACGAATCGGGGACGGAGTCGGAGCATCCCCTTCTCTCCCTCCTTGCCGTGATCAAAGCAGTGAAGGCCCCCTTACGCGAACTTACCATTCAATCACATGGTGACCTTGGACCTCAGGTTTGGTCTGAGTTGTCTAAGTGGATGGGTCTGAGCAAGATTGGTATTTGGTGTATGGATGGCCCGCCAAGAGTACTACAAGGATGGGCAGGTCAGGAACTCGGAAAGACATTGACACAATTAGAGCTTGGCGTACGTCTACCTTTGATCCCCTGATCATTCATTTCCTAACCCCATGCAAACGCAGCGCTGTGCCGGTGTCCCACCCACTATTCTTATCTCCGTCCTCTCGCAACTTCCTCGTCTGCAAGACTTGTGCTTGAAAGGGGCCCCGGCCGCCGCCATACTCACCATCGTTACGACGCTACCCTCTCTTCTTAGTCTTGACACGGATTACCTCGATTCAGGCTCGGGAAATGTATGGCCGCGTGGCTGGTTATTACGTGCGCCGGTTGCCCCACACTCGGTAACAAATGGCACAGACCATTCTCCGACGACGGCTATGGGAACATTACCACCAATGCCTACTTTAAGGAACCTCACTGTGCGCACTTCCTCGATAGATAGCATGGGCCCTAACAAACTATTCACTTGGATCCGGGTACTCGTCTCCAATCCTGGACTTGAATGCTTCCGGCTATTAACTTTCACCACTTGCGGACATATAGCTATTCCACGTGGGTTTATATTGGAGATGGCCAGAGTACATGGAAGTATAACAGACTCTTTCGACTGCTGGCTTCCAAAAGAGAAATGGATGAATGAAACAAACGGTGGTGACGGAGAGAGTAAAGGGCTGAAAAGGTGGATCGTGGGGCAAACACAAATGACCCTCTCGGATATCGAGTGCGTGTGTAAGACATTCACAGAGTTGGAAGACCTGGCCTGCAGTGTGGCGGTTGTGATGGGCGATGTGGTATGTTTCTCCTCCAGCGGATGTCAACTCAGATGAAAACGATAGGTGAACATGTAGGAATCCATTATGGATGCGATATCGTCTGCTAATAACCTACGTACGCTACGACTCCACGTTCAATGGATTCCATCTCAACACCAGCACCAACGGCATCAAAGGGAACAGGGCCATTTCTCTGGACAACTACCGTCCATGTCTACCAACCTCCATTCTAGCAATCAGTCTGACTTGTCTTACCATAATACTAACACTCTAGATTCGGATTCTGAATTGGACTCTGAAACAGATTACGATTCCATACTTAATTTTAACCAGTTTGACGAAGCCAGCCTGCGCTATGCGACGCTAAGCCGATATCTGAACGCGCATAAGTTCAAGTCCAGTTCGAATTCGCACTCCGATACTACTATCAACGGCCACGGAACCAAAACGATGTCCAAAGGACATGAACGTCCTTTCACACCTGAACATGCAAGAGAGATGATGCTTCGCGAAGGATCCAAGTTGAGAGTCGTCGCGATAGGTGGAGTGGTGTATACTGGAAAGTGGGTATGGGACGGCCAGGGGGGGAAGAGAGCGTTTGAGGTGGAGGATATGGAGGAGAAGTAGCAACGGGTCTGCGAATATACGAATACGGAGTGAAATCTACTGTTATTAGGGGTCCTTGTGTTTAATGATAGCGCTTAGGTTGCTGTAACCTGTACCACTGTCCGCTGTGAGATTCCGTTCGTTGATGGCGATTGACTATAGTCGATGTATACAATGGGCCATTTTTCCATGTTGTCGTTGTACAACACTCCAGAGCGAGTCGGGCCCGGGTCTCGCTGCTCCTTGATTATAGCAGGAGCAGCGTGTCGATATTTCCCAGATTTACCAAGGCTCTGCATCAACCAATTTCGTCCCACTAGCGAAAGTCATAGAAAATTTAGCTGGCGTACATACATTAATGAATTAGGTGCTTTGCAAGTAAGTATCCATTGTCATTTAATGTCCCTGTGTGCTTCATGACCTAACTTACTTGACATCTCCCCCCATGCTAGGAAGCTCTTGCCGTCAACTGGCGGTTCTGTTCTTGTGCAGGCCACCGTCATATTACCATGGGACAGACAGAAACCATTGAACGTGCGCTAGAGCTAGAACGTTGCGCCACAATTCCCGAAGCCCTCATTGATATAAAGATGTGCCTGTTCGCAATTTATGATGTACTGCTGCACAATGGAAAAGCCCAAGAAGGTTTTCTTCTCTGATAGCTCCTCGGCCATTATTACTCCAATAAGGGCGCTTGGACATGGGACGCTTAATTTTGGCCGAGATCACTTATTTGTATGGAAGGGATGGCATAATGGCAATCCGTATACTTGGGGGATAACGAGTAATGCGCTCGGTTTAATCTCGCAGGTTTCTGTAAATGACGAGGAGTATACGTGGTATGTCGAAAGTTATAGATGTTGGCACTACCGCTCTCACACATTAATGGCTTTGAGGTTATGCCGGATGATCAGAAAAGGTTCACCAATATTTACCTGCGAAACCAGTTTTAGAGCTGCCCAGGATTTTCTTAAAGCATACCTGGCTCAAGCGGAGCGAATAATGCAAGAAGATAGGTGAAAGTCTCTCCATTTCGAGAGCATAAAGCTAGGCAAGTAAAACGGCATTGGAGTCAAACCGAGAAGCGATATACCTACTTATCAGAAACTTGGATGATATTGCCATTGAAGAGTTGACAAATATCAATGATATACTCCATGTCGTCGTATCTACATGTTTTTGGTCAAGGGATCCAAACTACTATATTTCCATGTTCATCGTTCACCGTCATCATTTAACTATTATGTCTGAAAGACCTTGGGCTCATCAGATACTCATTCACACGTTTCAGCGTAGTTCGGGAAGGGTTAGCTTTCGGCTCGCTCGAAATAATCCATTCCAGGCGCGTTTGAATAGACTTCTTGCTCGTCGCTTCATCATAAGTATCTATTCCTGATTAGATTCGCTTTCCAACTTATTCGGCAGACACAGAAGTATACCTTTGTTCATGTTATACCGATCAGATATTGTCTTCAAGTTACCATCGTCATTGAAGAAGATCTGTAAAGTAGAGAGGGCTATCCCGACGCTACGATCAAACCCGCTCTTGCTATCACAGACGCAGCAGATGCGTAACGGACAGCAGGTATCACGTTGACGGAGTAGGTGCGATTGAATGAAGGACATCGAGCGTGGTAGGGCTTCTTTGAGAAAATGTGATTGTCCTCTCTTGCCTTCGGGTATCGTAAGCAGTAGTTTGTTTGAATTGAGCTCGTCAGTCCCATCTGAGTCTGGATCTTCTGTTTTGGTCGGACGACGCGTGGCAGTGTCCTCTTCAAGAGCTTCTGAACAGGATGAGACAGTAATCACGTAGATCGTGTCGTGGGGTCCCGATTGGTTGTAATGTAAAGAGTGCAGTACTTCGGAAGTGTTCGTGGATGCGATCAAAACACGGCCTTCAACCCGCGCGATCGGCGTCGGCTGCAGCATAGTGAATGGACTAGACGTTGATGCGGTAGCCGACTTTTCGCTTCTTTTCGAAATTATGGATGGGGGTAGGTGTAGCGGAACGGATACAATATTCTCAATAAGATAAGGTAAGGCAGTTCTATCTGACGAAAGCAATTGATCCTTGGATTGCCAAAACTTCTGAGGGTCGAGTCCCTGGGGCGAAGCTTGCTTAGTGAAAAGTTATAAGTTCAAGTAGACCACTTACCATTCCCCACAATTCGTGATCGTCACCTGACCCTTGAATGTAGGTATACCCACCAGATCTACGTTCAAGGCCTTCTAGAAGCTGTTTTGACGCGGACACGCATACAACCGGCAGAAAGGGAGAGACAGAATCATTATTGGTGCCCTCATCTGTGCTTGCAGAAGTCATCACTAACGGAAACGTCGAAGTTGAGGGCGTGATCCAGAATGGTCTGAGCGGTTTAAGCAGAAGCGGAAGGTCGAAAGACGACTCCTGGATATGATGGTGTCAGCATGACATTGGCTGAGTAGAGGATAAAAATATTCACGGCTAGAGCTCGTGCCCACGCATCCAACCGCAGCTCAATCTGGCGATGTTCTTGCCTACTGACGCTTGTCGGAGGCGTGAATAACGTTGTATCCCAGTTCCCGAGACCGTGACTATGATATCGAGAATTTTCCGGATGGCGTAGAGGAATAGCACGGTTTATCACAGCGCACCATATAGGCACAGTCTTTGAAAGTGCATCTGGTATTCGTTTACCTGCACGTGTCGAGTCCACTAAGACCATTCTGCGGCAAGGCAGGTCAGATGGGAAGGACAGGAAAAGATGCTGTTTTACCCTCCACGGATTGAAATAAAAGGTAATAGATGCAGGTTTGCACGTCGCAAATTGAAACCCCAGTTGTTGAAGTGGCCATCGGTCGATTTAAAGTAAGCAGGTATGGCCTCGGACTAGTATATTCATCCCTCAAGGTCAAGTCCGATAGTCACACAGTAAATGACGGCTCCATACTATTGCCGGATTGGTATACCATGCACCGCATCTCAGGTTTGCTATTCTTTTCGATCAAAACGCAATCGAAAAACCAAAAGCAAAGGACTCGCACGTAAAATGGGAAGATTTCGATAGTAATCATGAACGCGTTCGACGAATTGAATATCTTCAGCAATAGAATGAAGCCTGTTGTATACGTCCAGCGACTCCTTGCGCAGGTAAGCTAGAGCATTGGAGTGGGCTTGTGACATGACGTGACACAGCGTTATCTTTTGCCCAAAATGATAAGCCGCAAATGACGCCACCGCCATGGAAGTACCAAAATCAAGAATATGTCCTGCACAACGTCCATTTCAAGCCATCGCGTTCGGACGAACCGGACTTGGAATGTGCCGTGATACTTGATCCGCGAATAATACCGTTAATACCGAAAAACCTGACAGCCGTCATTGCTCCGGATCCACTATGTTTTGAAATTCGCGATGCAGGGCAGAAAGGCGCCGGAATGTTTGCAACACGAGATATTCCTGCCGGGGGTCTCATAATACCCGAACACCCGGCGATAATTATTCCTGCGCCGTCTCTTCCGAGGGAGTTTGCTGCCTACGAAGCATTGTACAGGGCATTACCCGATTATATCCGTGAAGATCTGTTGAAGATGGCGAACTGGAAATCAGAGGAAGAGTGCAGCTACGAGGAAGGAATCGCACGAACGAACGGAACGGATGTGGATCTCCTGTTTCCGGACCAGATGGACGGTGATACAATGGAACTTCGGCGTGCTAGAGAATACGGAGCTACGTTCTTGAAAATTGACAGATGTAACCACAGTTGCAGCCCGAACGCGGCTTACAAGTGGGATGTCACGAGGTTTGCGTCGTATTTGTATGCCCTGCGGAATATCAAAGCCGGCGAGGAGATTTGCATTACATATACGGACGTGACGGCGCCGCGGCAGACGCGAAGAACGAAGCTGCAAAAGTCGTACGGATTCTTATGCAGCTGCAGAGGATGCGATATCGAAGAATGCGATATTGAGGATAGCGATCATGCAAGGGAGGAGCTGCACGATTGGTGGTTTATCAATCCCGGCTACAGCAAGTGGTGGAAAGACCTTTGTCGATCGGACGATGCGGTTACCAAGTCTCACGAAAGGGCATTGCACTTGATCGAAAAGGAGGGTCTTCATGCAATCCAAACTCCTTTCGTCGAAGAGATCGCGCTATGCTATGCCGCATTGGGCGACGAGGGCGCGTTCAGGGAATGGGCCGGGCGGTTGGTGGACTTGAACCGAATACAAAATCCACAATTGGCGTCTCGGTTTGAAGCGTGGATGGGCAACCCAAAATCGATGAAAACATGGGGTTGGAGACAGAACCAACGGCGTCAGCGTGAGTCATATTTTATTTCGTCAAAGGTTGACAGTATCCTGACACTTACTCGCAGAAACCCATAAAACGACTGAGGATGGTGATGAAGTGTATGATCTTTCTTTACTTTTATTCCCTGTACGTGACGAGTCTATCGAGTACATGTTTGATCTTACCGAGTGGCAGTGATCAAGGCACGGTAGCATAGGAACTGGAGATCTCTTAGGCTATTCGAGCACGAGTACAACCGTGGTGGAGGCAAATGTGGCTTTGTTATATACACGTCGCCATTCGAGTAGCTTTGCCTGTACTGGAAGGCAATAAAAATAAATATTGAGACCCGTAGGTCTACCACTCCGGAAAAGCGTGTCATCCTTGTGCAGGGGCCATGCTAATCTTCTCTGTATCGTTCCAATTTTTTCGTATGTCACCCCGAAGGGGACATTAACTAAATGAGTGCAAACACGTCACGCGAGCAG
>JNHY02000338.1:0-12711 GCA_001691755.2 Amanita polypyramis BW_CC | reverse complement strand
AAAAAAAAAAAAAAAAAAAAAAAAAAAAAAAAAAACGTACAATCTGATTCCCCTTTTGCCATCTTCGAGTCAGTCACCACGTACCAAGCCGAATTTGGAAACGGGGACAAATTTGGCCGCCCGACACCTTGAAATTGGGCTGATAAAAATTAAGTAAAACCTTACCCGAGTTACACATTGAACATTCAACCATCCACAAATCACAAACGAGCGGATATACATTAGTTTTCAAAGTAAACTATCCAAGTCACAATTAAGGTATACTCTCAACAACACTTTCTTTCATTTTCCACCTACTCCTGTGTAGGGAGTAACTGATGGCAGGCTGCGCGGGCAGCCTCCGGAAGAAGATCACACTCATGTACGTCTGTTGGAAGCTCTCCAGTCCTGCATATGTCCGACTCAGGCGCGATATTGCAAATGGTGCCCAGCGAGTCACCTCGTTCTTCCAGTTTGCTGCCAGTGACTCTGCATATCGGTAATTGTGGCGTGATGTGGCAAATGGAACCCAGTGGGCCCTGTCGTTCTACTAATTGGACTCCGGTAGTCTGGCATAATTCGGGCACATGATGGCAAATCTCCTCCAGTGTGACATCTCGTCCCGCCAATTCGGTGCCGAGATCCTTGCATATCTTTAATTGTGGTATGGCATGGCAAACAGCGCTCAGCGAGTCATCTCGCTCTTTCAACAAGACGCCTGAGGTTGCTGTGCCACACAGGCGTTGTGCAACAGCAGCTGGCAAGTGTTTGCAGATCGAGCTCGGAATTCCTCGTCTGGTCACTTGAAGATCGGTCCCAATGTCACAGAGGGAAGGGTTGACATCGCACGGATTTTCCGACACAGCCTGTCCATGATTCAGTTGGGTTATATAAATCAGACATAGTGTCGACCCACCAGTCGCTGTCCTTCTGAAGGAATGGTAGGTGCACCAGCTACGGATGCAATAAAGATGCTGAGGACAACGGTAGCGAGAGAGAGTTTCATCCTGGAGAATAAAAGATCTGAGAACAGCATTGTAAGGTGAGCTTGCCCACAGGATGCGCTAAGGAATGGCTCACTTGACTAGAGGTGAACAAAGTCGTGAAGAGATGTTCTCGTTTACAGGGGGGGGGTTTATATACCGCAGGCCCCGATCCGGTCTCGCGGTTAGTGGTTTATTTGGCATGGCAAAATCAAACGCGTATGCCTCCTTTTTTTTTCGAAACGTAAGTTTGTACTTGAAGACCCAATCATTGATGTTACGATCGTGAATATTACTTTTTGTAGTTAATCAACCGATCAAGAATGAATGACAAGCTGCTAGCCAAAAATATGCCTTTTAGGCCCATAGAGTGTTGTGATAGGTGTGCAATACTACACACGTTACAGCTACTATATCATTAACCACATATGATAAACAAACATGTGACTAAAACTCACGACATACGAGACGTTGAACGAACGTCAAGACTTTATGATTGTGCTAGCACGCTTACAACGTGTTTTACGTTTTGTGGAGCTTTGTCTTTTCGCACTCCACATGATGAATGATATGCGAGCCAAGAATCATGTTCTACACATCGAACCACAATTAGCCACGTTAATAAACACCATTCTCTACCCCGCTCGTCATATTCCTGCTTCCAGTCAGCTCGGCTTGGAAGGACGACATTTTTGAAGCGACAATCTAGCGATGGTATCAAGCTTTGTTTTACCTTTCTCGGTGTTTATCTTTTTCCGACAGTCCACGAAAATATCGTGTAAACAATAACATTACCGAAGAGTGGACCCATGCTGGATTTAGGATGGTCGCATCACTGCAGGTTTAACATGGTCGGGAAATTCCCGGAGATGACCCTTTTTCGCATAGAGATATTTACACCAAAGCGCACTACTACAACCGCTGAGTAGTAACTACGGGGTGGAACTATAGCTTTACAAATGGGGTCAGCCCATTTCATGTGTGGAAGTCTGAGTGTGCTCCATGAGACTCAAGAAAGCGGGAATCAAATAAAAGGAACTTGATGTGAGGTTCATCCCACCCCCCAACTGTGTCTAAATCGGCGGAGATAACTCTCATGTAGAAATAGCCCTTTTTCTGCTAAGGATGGGTTCCTGTATTTGCCTGAGTTACGAGGCGGAGAAGATTATGTACATGGCACGAGAGCTTGGATGCACACTCCACCACGACGGTGCGGGGCAGCGAACATCCCTCCGTGCAAACTAGCCGAAATCATGATGCTCATCATTGGCTGTTGGCAGATATTGCACGGATCAAACGGGCAACGCCGTCTGTATACAGGTACTTATTGGCCCTGCGCCACTATATACACACGTGCATTGGGCTATGATAAAATTTTACTCACACACACCACCTCCCCAAGCCCCGCGATGCGCCCCACACCAGATGCTACGTTAGTAAATAATATAACAGAAGATATTCTCGAAGGAAGTATATCGAGTTAACGTCAACATCCTCTCAAATCTCACTAGCACATGAGCATGTCGTCGTCAACTATCAAACTAGTTGAATTCGTTTCTGTAAATACATAAAACCGATGTCCATGAATATACTAGCTCTGCGTTTCCTCTCAACAGGTGGGTATTGAATCAGAGGGTTGAGTTGATTTCTCTGTGTCGACATTCTCTAACAGAGTGGGATGAATGTCCAACAGGCCCGCGTCCTGCAGCCGCCTCTCAAGTTCAAACAACCGGTACGAATTGGACTCCTGCCTCCACCTTCTATAATCACATTAATTAGTGCTACCCATTCCAGTACCAGTTTTTGGAGCTCCTGAACAGACCCAGATGCTGCCATTTTCGCGCGAGTCGTTAGTATGTCTCCCACTTCGTACGATCCTGACTTTCCGCCAAATTAAGCTCAATGTAGGCGTGGTGCCAGCGGTTTGGAAGGGACTGCAAGCAACTTCAAGTATTGCACAATGTTGTATTGCACAATGTTGAATTCCTCCGAAGTCAAGTGCGTGACTCCTGGGCAAATCCGCAGGAGATCTTTGACGTTGTGCGGGGAAGAGAACGGGCCGCCGTGAACGCGCTCCGGCTGGCGAGATGACCTCTTGAGAAATGGGACGATTGATGCGGGGACTGGCCTCTCCTCGAGTTGGTCATTCCGTATGCGCAGTTTTTTCAAATACGGTGCTATAAGATGTGGCTATGAAAGTTCCAGGTCCTCAAGATGAGGGAGGGGTAACCATCAAATCGTCACGAGTCCCATCGCGATTACATGGCAAGTAGATCGAGAGTACTTCAAGAGATTTCATCTGCGAGAGGATAAAGGATATCAGACGTAGCCAGTCTTACATATGTCAAAGATGGTGCTTTAGCCATAGAAAAAAGTTCCAATACTGTTTCTGTCGACGAATCGAAGAGGTCGGAATAGATCGGGAGTATATCTAGGCATTGTATCAGTGGGATTTCGCTTACAAGGGGCTGCAGGATACCAAAAATCCTCCCCGTGCATCTTGATAGATACATTTTGTCAGAGAGGCGAGGAGTCCATAAACGTTCCGAAAATTTGGACCACATAGCCGAACTCGGTAGTAGGCTCCCGAATCTCGGTTAAATAGTTGAATGAAAGTGAGTAAGGCATTCCGCAAGTACGCGTCAAGAACATGTCCACTTCGCCTGAGATATGTGTGTAGTACTTTAGGAGGTTGGGCGGTGATTCCTAGGTTGGTGCAGCGTCCCAGTTTACCATGATTTCGCTCCAAAAACTGAGGTCTCATCGACTGGAATAAAGACCTCGACGACTGGCATATCTGGCCGAGATACCATGGGAAATCTATTGTGGGGGATGCTGAGCACGGTTGGAGATTGTGAAGGCGAAGATATAGAAATCGGTGCTCGACGCAGATGTGGTGAGTGTGCTGTTGGCTCTTGGTTGACCGCGCTTTTCTTGATTAACTTGCGTGGACATGTCCCGATGGCCAAATCCCATCTTGTGAGTAAGCCCTTTGCAGTACCACAAGAAACAGTCGGATAACAATAATGCAGCTTCAAGACACAATTAGATAGGACAGACAAGTCAGAATTAAGGATGTCGTAGAACCATGCGGTAGCCGAGGACAAGGGTGGAGTCAATAATGGAACTCCGATAAAAGCATCATCCATATTATTTTCCGCGTAATAAAATGCATTGCGCCTAAAGCGCTTTAAACTACAACATTGAGGCGTAGCTAAGAAGAAACGTATATCTGACTCAACGGGATGAGCCCATTTCATGTGGAAAGAAAAACTAACGAACTCCCGCAACTCAACCTTCCTCACTATCTCATAGGCATCATTTATACTGACATAAAGTCTCGCGTGGAGAAATGGTTGAGTACCCTCACCGGATCACCGCTAAGCCAAGTGCAAACACAGCGAGAAACGTGAATCATCCATCAACTTACTGCCCAATCCTGGGAGCTGATGTTTGGCTCGTGTCGTAAAAACCGTCGATAATTTATACTCATCGGAGGAGAAAAACGTGTACAAGCGTGCAAGACGATCGTTTCAGCTGTCCATAATCAAAGGATGGCGCAGGTTTCTCTGTACTAATCTGAGGGGTGGGCGTGTGGGTTCCTGCATCATCATGACCCCTGTTTAGTACGCCCAAGTTGCACGACTAGGGAACCTACTGGCACAAAACTTGGATATGACTCGGTGGAGTAGTACGCATGACCCAAGCCTGTGCAAGCCAAACGAAATCAGACGTTGTATTTGATATGTTAGAGTTTTTATCCACGTACACCCTGACACAGGAGGCGGTATCCCCACCCTAGCAGTAATATTATCGCTCTTTCAAAATAAGAAAGGACTTTCCATATGGTTAATCTAACAGAATAAACAAACAGAAATATTGAATAGATTTGCTAATACTACAAGTTGATACTCCTCTGGGCCTGACAAGCTTCAAGCCCTTCCCAATCCACTAGCCGTAGAACCGTTCCCCAACTTCATCATCGCCTCCTGAGCGACGGAATGGATCGTCTTTCTCTTCGGCTGTCCCCTGCGGATAGTGAATCCCCTGGGCAAAATGCCTGCACTCTCCAATATCGCCGCGAACGGGCTGGCGGAGCTGTTACTGCGAATGCTCTCGGCCTTCTCCGGCTCTTCGTATACCTGGCTGGTAGTTTGACTTGGCAGCGCCTGGTTATCACGGACTAACGCTGGGGTGCTCTGGGGAGCGGCGGCGGCTTCCTTCAAAGCCTTCAGCTCGTCCTCAAGTTTGACAAGAGATTTGTCTTTCTCTCTAATGGCAGATTCAAACTCGGTCGTCTTCTCTGCTAGTGCGCGTTTTGCCTCTCCAAGCTCCTCTGTGACGCTTTGGAGTCGCTCCTTGGCCTGTTGCTGAAGCTCCTCCGCCTTCTCCGTTAGCGTGCGTTTCGTCACTTCAAATTCTTCGTTGACGCTTTGTAGTCGCTCCTTGGTCAGCTTCTGAAGCTCCTCCGCTTTCGCCAACGCATCACTCGCCGCCCCTGACTCCGCAAGTTTGTTTGCCAGCTCATCCCGCAATCTGGAGATCTCGCCATCTTTCAACATACGCACAGCCTCTGCGTCCGCCTCATGAGCCTGCATGTCCTCTCTCGTCTTCTCCAAGTGCTCCTGTAATGCCAACTTCGACATCTGCAGACCGTTGACTTCCTCAAGAAGTATAGCATTACTCTCCTTGGCATGCTGCACCTCCAAGCGCAATTCCTCAGCCGCCGTCTCATTGGATGCCACTACCCCAGCGAGCTTCTCCTTCAAGGTTTTGACCTCCTGCATATCCCTTGTATGCAACTCTTGCACTTCGTTCAGCTTCTTGGTCAACGTCTCCTTCTGGCTACCAAATTCGGCCGCAACGCTTTGCAAGTGCTCCAATGACGACGCCAGGGAATGTATTGCCTCTTCTTTCTGCACGATGTCGTCGCGCGCCTCATAAAGTGCCTCGTTCACTTGATCACGTTCGGCAAGCATCGCTTCAAGGGCGTTCTTCGTCTCCTCAAGTTCGTGCCCCCGCGTGAACACCATCTCCTGCGCCTCCTCATACTGCCTCTGCAACGACTCAATCCTCTGCTCCATCAAATGCGACTCCTCTTCATCCTGCTGGACGACCTCCTCAAGCCCAGAACACCGCTCGCGCGAGAGACTCAACTCCTCGCTCAACCGGTTAACATCGCCTGCCAGCTTATCAGCATGCTTCTCTGTCTTCTGCAACGACTGCTCGACGGCGATATGGTCATTCTTTAGCGAATTAAGCTCCTGGCCCAGTTTTGTAAAGTCGTCACGCATGCTGTCGGACTCCTTCCGTGCGGCAGTGAGTTCGAGTCCCCTTTCCTCGGAAACGATTGTGACCTGGATGAGCCGGCCCTTCATATCCGTCAACTCCCTCTCCAACCTCTTGCCATCCTCCAGCTGTTGGTTGAGGCGAGTCTCCAGTTCGGTCCGACGTGCGAGCGATGTCTGCAACTCCTTCTCTTTCCGCTTCTGGTCATCCCCAATGTTCTTGAGCTGCTTCTTCAACTCCGTGAGGGCGTCATCTTTAGCCTTCCCTTCAGCACGTGCACTTTCGAGATTTTGACGGAGCGCCACCATCTGGGAATTCTGTCTTCTCATCTCCCGCTTCACGTCCGTAAGATCGTCCGACGCCTTCTTTTCCACTCTGCCGAGTGTATTGGTGAGGTTCTGAAGCTCGCTCTGCATCGCCTCGGCCTCAGACGTCTGCAACCTGATCTTCTCTTCAAGAGCATTTTTCTGGCCGTGAAGAGCCCCCAGATTGGACGTCAGCCTGTCAAGTTCCTGTTGCAGCGCCATCAAGGAACTGTCGCGAACGTCAATCTCGTTATGGGCCGTGCTAAGAGAACCGTGGAGGAGTGTGATCTCGCCACTCTTTCGCTCGGAGTCCTCGAGCGCAGTCGAGAGTGCCTGCTCTCGCTCGCCGAGTACTGCCTGCAGACGGTCCAGCTCGGCATTGTTATTGTCCAGCTGTTCTTCGAGGGCTCGCTGGCCTTGCATATGCTCTTCCTTCGCTCTCTCCAACGCCTCGTAGCGGTTCCGCCACTCAGTCAAGTTCCTTTCTGTCTCGCTCGCCTGCTGTTCCAACTGCTGGGATAATTGCCTCTGCCCCTCAGCCATCTCTTCCCCCCTCCTCCTCGACTCTTCCAAGTCGCTTGTGAGCCGTAAAGCCTTCTCCTCCAACTCGTCTCCTATCTTACTTAACGCCTCTTCTGCCTTGGTTAGCTCCCCGCCCTTCAAACCGATACGTTCTCGCTCCTCTTCTAGGTCCTTCATCAACGATGTGATACGCTCGTCACGGGCGTGTAATGCATCCTTCATATCTTGTACTTCGTGCTGTAGAGATATGATCTCTTCGTCCTTGACGTTCAACGTCACACGGAAATTGTCGATCTCGGTACCAAAGGTGCCAAGTCGGGAGTCACGGCTCTGGATATCATCCCTAAAGCCATTGATCTCATCCTGCATCGATACGAGGCGCACCTCCCTGAGCCGCACATTATCCTTCGTGTCCTGCACTTTACTTCGCAATTGGCTCAGCTCGGCGTCTTTTGCATGAATGTCACCCTTGGCCATGCTGATGTCATTCACGAGTCCAGAAATCTGCGATGTCTTGGCCTGGATATCGGCCTTGGCGTTCTGGAATTCGAGATTAAGGCGAGAAATTTCTTCGTCCTTCACTTGTAGGGATTTTTTGAGTTGGTTGTTCTCACTCCAAGGGAGGAGTGGTCGTTTTAGGACTGATTCGAGGAACTCGTTCGCGGTACGGACGATAAAGTTCGACATGGAACGGAATGATGACGACGTCTCCCTGGTGCTCTCTATATTCTCCAGAGTGGAAACAGGTAAGGGGAGTACGTTCGCGTTCGCGGTAGTAATGGTGGGAATAGGTAAGGATGCCATGGCTTAGAAGGGTCGGTTATAGTTATGTATGCAAAGGCATGCTGTCCTCGTGTGGGAGTTGCGGGGAGTGAAGAGGTGAGGACTACATGTGGCTTCCGGTTGGAGATTTCATTAAACGGGGTGTCCTGAAGTGTGGTTGGGCGGTAAATATCCTCGTTGGAGTACCCACGGGGAGAGTCGCTGCTTGTTCCCGCCTTCTGCCTCAAGTCAGCGATATTTTATCACTTATTCAGACGACGTGTATAGCATACGGCACGAAGGTTGGCCAGACTGCGGGAGGAGCCGCACCGTGCGAACGATTTAATTTAGCACCGCGAAAGGAGTACAGTTCCTACTCTCTGGTTCACGTTCGTGGCGACTTGGACGCATATGCCTAGGACGGTGGCTACAACACGCTGTTCATGGACGTAACTGACAGTTGCCTGTGTCAGTTGCCAGCACGATTGCGCGTGGCCTCGCGGAATGGCAATGCACAGCCGCCTGCTTGCAGGCTCTGACACTTGCGGCGTGTCATCTCCGATTATAATAGCATTACTGATAGTGCTGATAGTGAAGGACCCTGCTATCAGTTACTTGTCACGCCCTCGTTTTGTTGTTATATTCGCCAGGCAAACCGGTGACAATGACGATGAGCACTGGCACGCTGTTGGCGATGATGCTGATGCACTACTCACTAGCGTGTGCCTTCCAAGTTTAACTTTTCCATTATACCATTTAGTACATTACTGGCAGCTTGCAGGTCGCCGTGAGGCTCGCACTTAGGCACTTCGAGTTTCTTGTTCCCAGTTACCGTTCCGTTGATGTCGGAAGTACGGTAGCGTCACCGTTCCTCGGAAAACTTGCGAGAGCTCGACATGGACTAGCAGAGGGAATTTGATCGCATCAGAGACTAGTGTCCGAGGCATTGCTGCAGAAAATGGCGGCCGCTGGGCAGGAGCCGACCGGAAGGCTAGGACGTTATGGCACGTGTTGTTCTTCGCATACCATAAAGCCCTGGTCCGAGATTACCCACCACCAGCCATGATGAAGGCCCTATTTCCTGCAGCAGCAACAGCAGGTCCGTTGCTTGTCCTCATTTCCTTATTGCCAAGTGTAATCGCTCAATCATCCGCCTGGGAACAGTGTAAGCCCTGACTTTGGACGCCCCCATACCTGGTTGACTATTTCGTGCAACTTCAGGTGGTGGAACGAGCTGGAAAGGATCGACGACGTGTATCTCAGGGCGCGTATCCCGTCCACCTTCGTACAATCTCTGACTGACATATCACTTACAGATCCGTCTGCACCTATGTTAGCACGCGTGTGTAACATTCTCTCACTTGCAAATGCGACGTTAACGAACGCGTCTCTAACAGAATTCTCGTTTTGCTTGCTTGAAAGGGACAGCAAACCCAATTACTGGTTCAGTTTGTAAGTATATGCATTACTGCGACTGTACGCGTTTAGCATGCTCGAACGTTGTTGCCAGCGGAGATTCATACTCGGAGACCGGTTTCAAGGCGTCAGGAACTCTCCCAGCTATTGGAAACCCTCTAGGCAACCCTCAATATCCTGGTCGTACTGCCGTCGGTGGTGAAAATTGGGTCGATTTCTTGACAACGACTTACAACAAGTCACTGATTCTCACGTACAATCCTTCCTGGGGTGGTGCAACTATCGACTCAAACCTCGTCACGTCTGGCCAAGGCGTGTCGCTGACAGATGAAGTCAACACGTTCCTCAGCAAGTTCGCCAGCAAACCGGCATCAACGCCGTGGGAAGCTCACAATACATTGTTCTCCGTATGGATAGGTATTAATGATATTGGTTACTCTTATGACTTGGGCGGTGATCGGGATCCGTATGTACTGCCTCTCCGTCCTGTGTTCCGTTATGAATATTACCACGTCAGGTTCACTGATAGACTCTTAAACGCATACTTTGCGTTGGTTGAGAAACTAGTTAGTCCTTCCCCACCGCAATACTCTTCAAACTGACAAACTCATAGTAGTAAGGGTGTCCCTATCAACGTGGGTCTAGACTCTCATAGGCGCGCAGTGAAGCCGGCGCCAGAAATTACCTCTTCATCAATGTGCCTCCAATGGAACGCAGTCCACATGTACGTTGTGATGGTGACTCTCAGATTAACAAATATTAATTAGACGCTTGCAACACTTTATATTCAGTTCCTAGCACTGCCTACTTTAAACCAGACCATGGAAAAGGCTGTCATCGACGGATATAACAGAAAGCTTCAAACGAGGATTGACTGGTTCGAGGGAAATCACAGTGATGTGAGTTTAGTTTGCATGTCGATGCTCCCCACCTCATTCAGGCGCGCCTAGATTCAACTGAGGGTATGGGATGCCCATGGGACATTCAATTTTGTCCTCGACAACCCCACCGCGTTTGGTTTCAAGGACGCGACTTCCTACGGGTCAAACGATCCCAACTATTTCTGGAGGTATGCATCCCAACGCCCATAAAATTCGAAACCGAAAAAAAACTGACCAACTTCCGTTATTAGTGGCAATTACCATCCCAGCAGTAAGTCGCAACTTTTTTTTCACTGACACGAGGTTCTGAAAGTGCACACCAGCTGCTGCGCATAGGATTTTTGCCAAGGCAGTCCGTGATGTTCTTCAGAGCGGTGTATGGTGATGGATCGTGTGATCTATTGACATAAGTACCGAGAAGACGAGCTATACGTAGTTCGCCTTCCGTCGGCGAAAGCGATACCAGGACTCTCCGGCCATATAACGATTGTTTATTCAATAAAGTTTGCTATTGAGCTTGGCGTTCCGAGAGATGAGCATGAAAGAGTGGGGACAAGATGGTAAACAGGATTCCGACTACCCTCCGCTCTTAAATATTAAATTGCTGGGACACCTAAAGCTGTCCTCTCGTAAATGCAAGTTGAACCTTGGTTTCTTCAACTCGCATCAAGAAGTCTATACGTGCTAATAAGAATCGGTCTGCTAACGAGTATGTATACTGGCCCAGCGAGGTACAAACAGAATGAGTAACAGATCCCTAGTCGTCTTACACAGCAACGGGTTGCAGTGCAATATCCTGACTTGCCAGGTTTGACCTAAGAATGATTCGCGGTATCCTTTGAGCCCAATCCTCCAACAAACATGACTTCAAGTCCATAGCCAGCGAAATAACCTGATCTCCATGGCTTTTGTTGACCATACATGCGATCCGATTGATTTGTGTCAGGAAAGAGCATGATAAACGTACCCCGCTCAAATTTTACCAGTTACAATAATTTCCAACTCAGAACTATGAGGCAGATAATATGCTAGAGCTTCTACCGTTTCGAAAACCAGCTCAGAGGTTGATTCCGAAGTATCAGAGACAGAAAGTGATGGGTGGAGGTCGTATTTCGATTTGTAAACGTGCTGACTGTAGGGGGGAAATGGATCTTTTTTCACCGATGCGACGATACGTTGGCAGATGGCGGAAATCTGGCCAAGGGGATATAAAGCAGGGAACAGCATCACAGCCAGAAGTATTTGTCAGATCCTGGGTAGTCGATTAAGAATAAGATCGGGAATGTACGACCCCGGTGGCTGTCATTGCCGTGCAAGCTCTCGATCCTCGTCAGTAGCGCGTGGGTGACCGAGCGGGCCGTTTCAAAGTGATAAATCCCGAAAAGTTGCAGTTGGGACTGGTTTGCAATAATTTCTTCTGGGTCAAGAAAATAATCGCACTATAGGGAGAAGATTTACTCCTAAACAGCTCGACCGTCTCTTTTTAAAAGCTAGTAGTTTTAGAAGTTGGCGAACTGACTAACCTAATCTCTTCATTTATTCTTTCGTCGGAATGATCGTTGTGAGCAAGCATGATACGCAGTTCCGTCAAGTTCTGCAGTCTCTGCAGCACACTGACAAACCGAGTGACATAGGCCTACTAGCCCAATGGCAAACGGAATACATAAATGTTTCACAAGCGACGCTCTTCGAGGATCTGAGATGAGCGTTGTGAGTAGTGACTGTTGCCCCCTCATTCGCCGAGTAAGCGGACAGGAAGAAACATGGATCCCGATAACCTTGTAGATTTGACTATGGAGTGCGTATTCTACTATGGGCTGGAGCGACTTGTTCACTCGCAAGAGAGGAGCCAGATCGGTTTGAGTACAGAACTGCAGAATGCAAAGGTGTAATTCTGTAGGGTAGGGAGGTCGAGGAACTCCATTGGTGGCGAGTCCCAGTGAGAAATGTCCCCAAATTCTGCTCAAAACGGTTGGAGCAGAATTTCGTAGGGTAGAGTAGAAAAGTTTCCGTATGGCAGAATTTTCTGAATGTATCCGTTGTATTTCTGTTTGCATAAAACAGAATTATCTGTGCAAAACAGCTCCTGTCCCCCCCTGCTTCTTTCTGTCTTTCCCATCATCCCCCTGCTCCCTCCCATTCCCCTATCCACCCCCCCAGTTCTCCTAGTTATTCACCTTTTGCTCCCTAATGTAAATAGTATAAGTGGAGACTGACTTACTTTTTCATCTGTTTGCTGATTCCTGTAAGCTGATTAGTGAAATGAAACAAAGTGAGAACATTGATGCACATTAATGAATAATTGATGAAGTGTTGACATACTTTGTTGATGTTGGGAATAATATTTGTGGAGCCTGGATGGACTTACCTGCTCATGAGAGTGGCCAGGTGAGCTGTTATCAGACCTCACTACCATTGCCAACACCTTCAAAATGGAATGAAGCTCACTGCCAAAGGTGAATCTGACTGCCAACCCACCCACTCCCCCTTCCAAGTGCCATGACCAGCACTAGGGATGTGCATGTGTAGGCATACCCACAATGGGTCATGGGTATGGGTCACTGTTACAACCCA
>JNHY02000337.1:0-12669 GCA_001691755.2 Amanita polypyramis BW_CC | reverse complement strand
GCCATCCTTACAATATAAAAGGGAGGCCATTTTACAGTCAACCCTCAGTTCSTCCAATAGGTGCTAATCATAGTTGAGCCCCCAGCTCCTCATATAAGGCAAGTAATTATTTATTTAAGCTAATACAAATTAACTACACCATTTTCCACACCTATGACCAAACCAGACACCCATAGTGACAACAAAACATTTGTCACTATCAAATCACCACAAACTCTCCCTTGCTGGACTCATAGAATCCCTGCCAAATGTACTACAGACAACTGGGGACATCACCATCCTCATGTTCAACCAAGCAGCCACTTTGACACTTTTTAATGAAAAAATGACAATAAATGGTCATTATGGAATGACATTTAACAAAACCACCCTTCCCTGGTTACGAAACCCTAATAACAGACTTTTCATCAGCTGGATCCCAGTGGGTTTCTCCACACCCATGATTAAGCCCTACATACTGAAGCTGGGAAAACTACGCATTAGCACCCCCCCACCCACTTATTATAGCACAGCTACATCATGGAGGCTGGCCAAAGAAGCACTCATAACCGAGTCACATACTCTATTACACCCTAAAACTTGGGGAAAACACTTCCCAGATTTAGGTATAAACCCACGCAAACAAAAGCTCAGATTCATACTAGTTACGAAAAACAACTCGCGAACATTAACGAGACTAACCCACACCCTCACATGCCATGCGCCAACAGGATGCTACTACATAAATAAGCCATGGTTCAAACAATCAATTTATTGCCCCTGCGATAATACGACATGCCAAACAAGGAAACACATCCTTGACCATTGCCCTTTGTATACGTGCTACTGGGAATCATGGCTCACCATCCCCAAAGAAAAAGAACAACCCCTTCGAGCACTGATCTCATTCCTCGAACGTAACACTAGAGCCTTCAGTTTTGAAGACGCCCCTCCAAAACTCAACTAGAACCCAGCCACCAAAGCTAACTCATGGACCCCCCTTTCTACCAAACGGCTTATAATGCCGGTGACTCAGATATCATAATAATATTCATATACTTAGCTAGAACGCAAATAAAAATAACGTGAACAAAAAAAAAAAAAAAGTCACATGTCACAAAGACTGACCAGTCTTGATCAGTCTTTTATTTTCTTGAGATCCTCAGGACTGGGACTGCAAAAGACCTATGTGTGGTCCAGTCCAGGACAGGACTCTGCAACACTACTTCCAGTTCCATCATCACAGTCCGAAGGTGGGTATCGAGACACTAATTTACAGAAATTAAATAAAGATTGTGGTGTTAGTACGATGTAATTATGAGCGAGCGGTGATGGCCAGAGGAATATAGCAAAGAGCAACTGGCATGCCGATGCCTGCAGGCGTCGACAACTCCAGCCATTCGGTTCGGACTTGAAACCTTGGTCATGTGAGTAGCCAAAAATCTTTCTATTTTCTCGACGATTTTCACAAGGTATTTTGGAAACTCTGTAATCAAACAAACCATTATCCCTAGTTGACATCTTACACGTGATGATGGAGCATAAAGCAATATCCCAGCCATTTTCAAGTACGTGAGCCATATATCTTGAGCAAAAGTAGTGGTGTTTACGTCTAGACGTGCCAATGTTTAAAGGGTACAGGATGAACTACTAGCCAATGGGCGCCACCCGGAACTTGCGGAATAGCATTAATGCGGAATGAATAGCTGACGTTTATTTACTATACCAGAAGTTGACGAAGCGGTGTTCCTTTGAGCCGGGTCACAGATCCCCAACGAGCATCCTGTGCCATGGAAATAGCTGTCAAATACCGAACAGCGCTTTGACAGTGATGTGGATAAAAACTGAGTACCAATTACTGGAATAATTGCCGCTAATCACTCTCATTGGAAGCTGATAGATTCCAACAGCGACCAATAATACGACAGAGCTACACTCAGGCAGCACAGTCTAACTACTGGAAATAATCATAATGTAACCTCTACACGACTATGCGCGCTCTCCAAGCTTATGGATATGCTCTCGCCATACTGTTTTCAAATGTATCTCAACCCTTGCTGCTGCCTCCTCGATGCCTCTTGCGACGTTCTTCCGTCTATCCCTCACTTTCCGGGATCCGAAGCTCTCTGCACCATCTAGCTTCGTCAGCAAAACATTGAGCTTCTCCATATATTCGTGGATGGAATAATTTTGTTTTGTGTAGGCAAGACGAGGTGCAATGTCCTTCAGGCTTTCGTCGTTCGCCGCCATCTCGATTTCATCGTCCACATTGGGTGTGGGCATCTCTGCCTGGCGAGGTATAATATCCGAAGGTATGTCACCAGCAGTCATTGTCTTGCCGTCGCTGTCGACACCGACATCAGCAGGGACGTCTTTGTCTCCTTCGGGTGTGTCTGACACAGATTTGACGGTAATGATCTCGTCATCCATGGATGGTAAAGAAGTTTCAACGGGAGCAAGAAAGTCGATGGATTCAGGCAATATAAATCTTTTACGTGCTTCCTCAAATTGAGCAGCAATATTGTTAATAGTGCGTAATGCGCGCTGTTGACGGTATCGTCGCTGTATTTTGCTTGCTGCGTCATGATGAACCTGGGAGTACTCAACAGCTGGAGCTGGCGGCTGCGGTGCCTGCTCTCTGTAGGGGGAAGGTGACAATATTGTGTTAGGAGAGTTACGCTGTGATCGTTGGTTAACGCTCGAACACCAGATGGCAGAGATCTGATGCTTACGTGGTCGGCAGGTGGCGTTCTACTGGGTGTATGCTGGGCATGTTGCATATGCTCTCTGCGATTGCGTTCAATCTCAGCTGCTTGTCTCTTGCGCGCCTCCTCAATATGCCTTCTCTTCTCTTCCCGTTGCCTCGCCTCTTCCATCTGTGCCTCTGCCTCTCTACGCCTTCTCTCATTTATTATCGCCTCTTGCTTCCTCCATGAATCGAAATACGCCTTCTCGCACGGACGGAACAAATAGTCTTCGTCGCTGTCAGCGTCCTCATGCAGATATTGAGCATGACGGTCCTCCGCACGTTCACGCTCCCATTCTGGGTCCTGGTAATTTGGGTAGCGACCGTACCCATTGTTAACGGGATTATGGTAGAACGAGTGAAGGCGGGGATTATAAAGGTTAATATAGCGCAGCATGTCTGAGTGACAGGTCTGGACTTATACTCTGAGCGCAATGCGGGCGTTTTATAGACAGACGCTTGTATTCTCTCAATTTCGACTTGCTACGTGAATGATGGGGAACGGACTAGAACGGCGTTTTCCGCGCTTACTAATGTTTGGCTTTGTGTAGTAAACCGAGGCTGGCCCTTATGCATCTAGGCGTTTGCCGGACAAGCAGAGAGACGACACGATTGTTGACTCTTGATTCTTGAGTAGGCCATCACGGTTTTGCTGTGGTTAGCATTAATACTAGTGACATCTCCTCATGGCATCTACAGTATTCACCTGCAGATTGTTATCAAAGAAGCCTCACTAGGAAGCACTATCGCCACAGTATCCTTGTACTACCACTTCTCTCGCCACATTAATAGTACATACTATTCATTCCGATCACATGAAAACATACTCCTCCTTGCCAACGTTGGAATGGTATCCCGGTATAAGTAACCAACATCTATTGACGTTTTGCCAGCTCATATAACTAGATAAGCGTCGGTCTAGTTTTAATCATACTGGAAATCTGTAGAAAGTGTGAATTACAGTATTATACATTTTAACAATGAAAGGCGGAGACATACGTGGATGTGTAGGGATGTACAAAGACAGTCACGAACTTAGATGCCGGAACTAGACAGAGATAAGATAGGGTAAGGTTTCCCACGAATAAGGGGGTGGAGAGACCTTGCAAGTGAGAACTTATAGCTATCCCTGAAATAGTGTTTACGTCTGTTACACCATACATCTATTCTCACAAACTTTGAGTCATGGTGGCATCATATAATGTTTCTCCAGAAGCAGTAGTATTAACCGGAACAACAGAAGACAGCTTTGACCAGCGCTTGTCATAGCTGATGAAGATCGTATGACCGAGATTCCATTTGGTCATATAAGGTGATGCAGCAGCTGCCGAGTAAGTCCTGCTAATGAAACAGCGCATAGTGAGTAAGAAATCTTCCCGATGTTACTTTATAAGCTAAAGGCAGCTCAGATGGCCGCCAACTTAACGCCACAACAGTTAGAGTTCCGTTGCCGATACATCATGACCATGTGGCGCTGTTGTACCATGGCTACAGCTTGCTGGTGGGGGGCGATGTGGCGTCGTTACTTAAATGCTCCATGGTCCCTTACAACTTTGAAACTTGACCAGTGTCTCAGATGAATTCAGGAGCCGTTGGTGATGCCTATAATTCCAGTGGAATATCTATGCCAAAACCTGTCCAACAACCGGCTTATGGTCCATCATCATTAGTGGTGAGTCTCATTAGATTGACAGATTTTCTGTACTATCAAAATCTATAGCCCACTATAACATCACGCGTTGTAACGCACTCCAGCCTGGCAGGTCCAACCTGGTCGCAACAATGGTCAGAATCGGTACAAACTGGCGTTTCTGGAAGAAAGTTTTGTCTCTCCGCGCAAGCGGCCCGCTCACAGGACAAATTCTTTATCGTCATTATTGCCCTTATCAGCGCTATCCTCCTGGTTCTAATAGGGATTGCTTTGTATGAACTGCTTTGGGATAAGCATCAAAACCGGCCTAGATATTGCAGAAAGAGAGCACCGACAGGGTATATGATATCTTTTCCATGCGCATCGTCTCATGAATCACTTCATATGGTATGCCTTTAATTATTCTTGCTAGGGTGGTTCCACTTCATTGGATTCCACAGAGTCCCGACACCTCGGACATCGGCCGTCCTCGGAGAATTAAAGCCAAGGATTCTTGGAGGATGACCTCATGCTCTGGAGACGATTCCTATTCTGTTTTAAATGAACACAGTTGCTTACTTCCATCAAACATAACGTTTCCCGCGCGTTCCAGCCGCGAACGTATACCATAACTAGTCGTTATTTATTACTATCTAAGTTACGACTCGGAAGGCACGTCTGCCTGATGTTTTTTTGATATTGTAGATGTATGACAAAAAGGCTGCTTTGTGATAGTGATGAATTCCCGTTTCTCGTTTTTCTCGAGTCTCAAGCACAGCATTCATGTTTTCTTGTGCGATGTATATTAGACGTTTCATTACTAGCGGTTGCCGCCTTCGTGCCAAAAATCACCACGCGTTGAGTTCAACCTGACAAGCGTGACCTGGTCCCTCGTGCGCGTGAGTCTTAAATGCGATTAGTAGTGAAGAAGCTCAGATGGGAGCGAGGGCAAGCATCAGCCCAGCTACCCCAGGCACTTCCATAACTAGAGAAAGACGATCGAACCCGCGCACACGCTAGGTTCGCGTGTATTTTCTCACGTTGGCAGGGAGTCTGAATTGTTACCCTGCTAGCGCATGGCAGCTAAATAACAAATAATTGTATTGGAAAGCCAATGAGTACGATGTTGAGCGAAACCTGCGGGTTTTGTCTAAGTAAGGTATTTGCCTTTTTAGGACCCGGTCCGACCCAGATCTTGATTAGATAAATAAAAGTCTAGGTAGCGGTTTGTTCCACATCCTACTCTTCTCTAACCACTTGATATTTTACGAATAGTACAGGATGGTCAAGGCTGTTGTTCTCGGCGCTGCAGGTGAGTGTGGTCTAGTTGCGATAATGGTCGCGATCCGGTATATCTGTCGATGCCGTTAGGTGGTATCGGGCAGCCTCTTGCACTTCTCCTGAAGGCGAACCCACTCGTCACTGAGGTCTGTTTTCCTCCGTGCGTAGTCAGCATCGTAGAATTAAAACTTCTTGGGTGCAGCTCGGCTTGTATGATATTGTCAACACTCCCGGAGTTGCTGCAGATTTGTCGCATATTCCAACAAACGCCAAGGTTTACGGCCAACTTCCTGATAACGACGGTTTGGCCAAAACACTCGCTGGCGCTGATATTATCGTGATTCCTGCCGGTGTTCCCCGCAAGCCGGGTGTATGTGTCTCCACCTGCTCGGGTTGTCATGATAGCTGATGAATAGTCTTCCAACAGATGACCAGGTGGAGCTCTTTCTTGACCATTCCGTAGCATATGACTGATGACTTATGACAATAAGAGATGACCTCTTCAAGGTATATGTTTCCAAACAGTGTGATCAAGATATAGGTGCTCATGTCGCGGATAGATCAACGCGGGTATCGTCAGAGATCTGGCAACGGGGATTGCCAAGGTGGCACCTAAAGCATTTGTCTTGGTCATCTCAAACCCCGTCAACTCGACTGTTCCCATCGTAGCGGAAGTCTTCAAGAAGCATGGTGTATATGATCCCAAGAGGTGCGATGACATATATATGCCATGAAATTAGATACGTCAAATAACGCGATTGACAGGCTTTTCGGTGTAACGACCCTAGACTGCGTTAGAGCCTCGACTTTTGTTGCGGAGGCTTACGGCGACCTTTCTTATAGTTCGAAGGTTGTCATCCCTGTCGTTGGTGGTCACAGCGGTGTCACGGTGGGCGACTGTAATTGCAATTCGCGTCGAGTTTACTTACCGCATCGTCTCAAACAGATTGTGCCTCTATTGTCGCAATCCTCACACCCGCTCCCCCAGGGTACGGATATTCCCAGTTTGATAAAGAGGGTACAGTATGGAGGTGACGAGGTTGTCAAAGCTAAAAACGGCGCTGGATCTGCCACGCTGTCAATGGCTTATGCCGGCGCCGAGTTTGCCTTCAAGGTGATCAGGGCGATCAAGGGCGAGAAGGGCATCATCACCCCTAGCTATGTGAACTTGGATGCGGACAAGGAATCCCGTACTGCATTCAAGGATATAGGCGTCGATCTGGAATACTTTGCAAGCAACGTTGAACTAGGGGTAAGGAAGACTGTTGACATTAGCATAAGATTCGTGAACTGATCGGACGCTAATGCAGCCTAACGGTGTTGCGAGGATCTTCCCCCTCGGGCGGATTTCCGAGTCGGAGAAAGAACTTATCAAGGCTGCTGTGCCTGAGCTGGGAACCAACATTTCCACTGTGCGTTTTGTTATCCTATAACATTGGATGGCTACTGATTTTGTTTTATGCAGGGTGTCAATTTTATTGTTGAGGGAGGAAAACCTGCCCTGTAGACGTTCTGTTGTATGAATAAGTAAAAACTCATGTAGACTACGTTCCGAGCCAAATTGACCTTTGAATCAACGACCGGTGGTCCGGCAAGGACGTGAGCGGGTCGTGGGAAGAGTCTTATGGACTTTCAGGTGACGAGGGATGGTTGCGTGATTACACCCAGCACGAGAGCATCTCCAGGTTGGACGCCTAAACCACCAGTATGGCATCCTCGAAACTTCCCATTCTCGCCCTTCCGCACCCCCTTCTCCTGCTCCCGGCTTCTCGCTTCACACTGCCGGTTTCAAGACAAGTAGGGGAGGCCATCCTCGCACTCATCGAAGAATCAGATACACTCCCCGTCGTCGCTGCAGTCCCTATCACTTCCCCAACACCGGGTTCCCCCAGTGCCGACGCTTACAATGCCGACGACGCTTCTAGCCCTGGGGCGCGCGATAACTCCAGCGTCGGCCCCGTCTTGGCAGAGTGGAGCACCGCAGCGAGGGTGTTGAGAATCGTGAAACCTCCAACAAGGAGCTCGCGCCAGCCATACCTAGTCTCGCTGCACGGCCTTACGCGTGTTAAGATCGGGTCGTCCAAGTTTGGCGGCGCTGTTCTGCAGGCTAGCGTGTGGTCGAATACCTTGTCACTTCATGATGTTGAGTATCCGCCGACGGATAAAGTGCCCAGCCATGAGACAGTTGAGAAATTCAAATACTCTGCTGCGAAGTTGCTGGATAGGCTGGCCAAGGATTCGGTCCAGATGTCCAAGAGGGATGGGTACTTGAAGATCGCTGCGATGCTGGAGGATATAACGGATGCTCGGGCACCATGGATGGCTGATGTGCTAGTGGGGACGATTAACGGGGAGTACGCGGATAAACTATGTGAGCAGATTCTTGTCCGTTATATATGCAGCCAATTAAATGAACCTTATGCACAGCTATGCTAAGCACACCAGACTCGGAAGCAAGGCTCAAACTGGCTACAGATATATTCCTAAAACAAACTTCTATCTCCGAGGTGACAAAGAAGATTGCAACAGCCGTCGACGAATCGTTGTCCAAACAACAGAAAGAATTCTTTCTCCGCCAACAGCTGGCCGCTATCCAGCGAGAGTTGAGTGCACTGCAGCGGAGTTCGACGACCGACGGAGTTGGAGGTGGTTCTTCTTCTGAGCTGGACGACGATGAACAGCACGAGGCGGACGATATGGCGGATTTAAAACGGAAGATTGAGGCTATGGGGCCTGGTTCGGAGGAACGCAAGATGGGTGTGAGAGAGTGGAGAAGGTTGAAGAGGATCCCGCAGGGTAGCGTCGAACACGGTGTTATCAGGAGCTACGTACGCAACCGTTCCACTGTCGTCCCCCGCACCTCGTTGACATCGTTATATAGCTTGAATGGTTAACTTCCGTACCATGGCCGAACTCAACCTCCATTGAGTCCACCGCAGGTCCATCCCAACCGCAAATCAAAGACCACCGCTTTCTTGCAAACGCACGCGCACATTTGGATGCCGACCATTTCGGTTTGGATAAGATCAAACGGAGGTTGATCGAGTATTTAGCGGTTATCAGGCTGAAGGAGCTTAATGCGGAAAAGGAGAGGAAGGAAGAGCAGGAGAAGATGGCTGCCAAAGTAGTCGATCAGGTGGCTATAAAGGAGGTGGAGGGTGAAGAGAAATCAGATGCGGGGACGGCGGGCACATTGGTCCCAGTGAATAAGAACCGAAGCCATCAAGTCGTTCCG
This sequence comes from Amanita polypyramis BW_CC, assembly GCA_001691755.2. Taxonomy (NCBI): domain Eukaryota; kingdom Fungi; phylum Basidiomycota; class Agaricomycetes; order Agaricales; family Amanitaceae; genus Amanita; species Amanita polypyramis. The sequence goes on along the minus strand of JNHY02000337.1, from coordinate 3,798 downwards.
CATCAACAGCAGCCACTGGGAAAACCTCTACCGACAAAAAGAGTCGTAAAGGGGCCTATATTATTGTACGTTGCCCCTTGTTTCTCCGTTGGTTGCGAAATAATGGCGTATATATAGGTTCGTCGGACCACCGGGGACAGGCAAAACTTCGCTAGGCCAGTCCATAGCCAAAGCCCTCGGGAGACCGTTCCAGCGTATATCACTTGGCGGCGTTAGGGACGAAGCAGAGATTAGAGGTCACCGGCGGACGTATGTCGCAAGTGGACCCGGGCTAATTGTTCAAGCGCTGAGGAGGGCTGGGAGACCTGATCCGGTTATGCTGTTGTGGGTTTATCATACACCGTTCCCGTCCAGAATGAGGCTGATAAGAGATATAGAGACGAGATTGACAAGATTGGCCAAAGCAATTTCCATGGCGACCCTGGTGCTGCTTTGTTGGAAGTGTTGGATCCCGAGCAGAACCATACGTTTAATGTATGCGTTCTTTGGTTTGCTTTGCTTTGGTGATAGCTAACTTGCTTTGCTACAGGATCATTACATCAACGTACCTATTGATCTGAGTCAAGTCTTGTTTATATGTACTGCGAATACCCAGGAGACGATATCTGCACCGTTGCTAGATCGATGCGAGGTGATACAACTGTCTGGTGTGTTCGCCTATTAGCATTGAGAGTTGGGTATTATATTAATACTCCTTATAGGTTACACTTACGACGAGAAAATGCACATCTCACGACAGTTCCTCTTACCAAAGCAACTACGAGCAAATGGTCTAGACGAGGACCATTTTGCCATCACAGAACCAGCATTATTGCACATCGCCACGCGGTACACGAAAGAAGCGGGTGTTCGAAGCCTTGAACGTGCCATCGGTGCCGTCGTGAGGTATAAGGCTGTAGAATGGGCAGAACACATCGATGGTGGGAATCAAACACTGGCAGGGACAAATCACGCGGAAAGTGTCGTCTCCCCTCCAGCATCGGAACACGACTCTATTATCGTGCTAGGAAAGAAGAAAGAGTACAAACGCATCGTCGAAGAACATGAGCTAGAGAACATACTTGGAATCGCGCGGTGGGAAGGGGATGAAAGAGAAAGAGAAGAACGACGAGGTCTCGTCTATGGCCTCGTCGTCATGGGCCAGGGCGAGGGGGGCATACTCCCCGTCGAGACAATCGCTGTACCTGGGACCGGTAAGCTCAAGCTCACCGGCAGTCTCGGTGATGTGATCAAAGAGAGTGGCGAACTGGCGCTAAGCTGGGTCAAGACGCACGCCTACGATTTGTGCATTACCGATACGAGGGTACAAGACCCGCTGAAAGTTCCTGAGCCGTTTGACATCCATTTGCATTTACCGGCGGGCGCGCAGAAGAAGGACGGACCAAGTGCGGGGGTGGCGATGGTGTGTGCTCTTGTAAGTTTGTTGACAGGGGTGTGCGTATCGCCAAATGTGGCAATGACGGGCGAGGTGCGTGGTTATTTCTTCTCTCGTATGATTTCATGATTTTGACAATGGATGTTCTGTGTATGTGTGCAGATCACACTGAGAGGCCGGGTTACCCCCGTCGGTGGGGTCAAAGAAAAAGTCATGGGCGCACACCGGGCACAAATGACGACGGTTATATTACCCTGGGGAAACCGGAAAGACGTCGAGCATGACGTGGCACTGGAAATTCGGAATGAGATACGGTTCGTGTTCGTGAAAACGGTTCGGGAGGCACTTGAAGCGGCATTTGGGAAGAATAGGTTGGTGTGGAAGAGAGACTCTGTGGTATTGGAGAGCGCTAGACTGTAGCACCGAGCACACTAGGCTTCTTTTTTTTATTCTTGATTTTTTGGCTCACCTATTTTCATTTGACATATGACATATGATACAACACGAAAATCTTTCAGCCCTTTAATTGGTATTCTTGTTGTAGTTTTCTTGGCCATACAGGCCTACAAGAAGCCGATGTAGGCAATCCCTGATAGCATTGACCTAGTTAACGTTGTAGTGTTGTACATGACTACTACTACAGTAAACGTGTCATAGACAAACAAGAGTAATTTGCGATTCTATCAGTGTTCATCATCTGAGGCAAGTCTTTATCATCCTTTGTATATCCAAAATCCTCTTATAGTTATTGAGACCTTTTCTGCTCTACTCTACTTTGAATGGATTAGATGTACATGCCCATGGACTAGGATTTCTAGTGATTTGCTGGGCCTGGCCTCAGGCCATAAGCTGGGCCAAGACAAGCCTTTTATTTATATATTTATTTATTTATTTTTGAGTCAAAACATGTATTCACTATATATGTGTACAGGAAACCTCTCTATAGACATGGGGTGAGGCAAAACAGGGGTAGCATAAACTACTGAGCAAACAAGCTGCTTCAGAAGCCTAACAACTGGGCTATGGGAACAAGGGGAGGGCCAGGGGGCCAGCTGGCAGGGTGAATAAACCAAGGTGGGGTGACCATGGTGACAGATTGCCACCAAGGGTGGGAATGTAAGGCTGCAAGGAGATCGGCATCTGATACCGGAGATCCATTGGGGTGGATGGTCAGGACATGAGGGAACTTGAGGGAGGCTGTGGTGGCCCTATTCACCATAGCCAAACTGGGGGCATGGAAGCCATCAAGGGCAGCCCAAAGCTGCATGTGATCATCAGAGGAGAGGGGGTTGGCATACCTAAGGAGCCAACCCCCACAGAGGGTAATGGACCAGGAGGAGGGAGAGCAGGTGCCCAAAGGGTTGGAGGCCATGAAAGCAGAGAGAGAAGGAGGAGGGGCCAAGGCTTCAACACAGGGGCAAAGCAGGGTGACATTATGCTTGGTTCCCTGTTTGGTACACACCTTTCGGAGATGGACCAACTTGGGAATAGATGGGGTGGCAGGGGGGGCAGGAAGCAAGGAGGCCACCAAAGTGTAAGACACTTTGGGCCAAGAGGGAACAGGAGGGGGAGGCTGGGCCAGAGAGGCCAGAGCAGGGGGCAGGTGGGAGGGAGCTGGAGGACCAGGAGCAGGAGCAGGGGTGCCTGGAGTGCAAGGGGGAAGGATCATCAAGGTGGGAGGGGATTTGGGCCAGTGCCACCATATTTGCGAGGCAGGTCCAGCACATGGATCAAGACATGGTTGAATGAATGGACCATATCAGCCATTCAAGGGAAGAAAAGGGCAGTAAGGTTTTCCAGCAACCTTTCGAGGGCTGGAGAGGCATGGCTGAAGGAGGAACCCTTGATCATGTGGATGAGGCTGTCAAGCTGGGAAGCTTGAAAGGCGATGTTGCCAAGGATGTTGTCCTGGGAGCCCTCAGGGCAACGAGGAGAAGCTGGGAAGGGGAGAGAGGGGTTGGGAGAGGGGGGGGGGGCAGACTCCCAATCACCTTCATCATCAACCAGGGACAGTTGGGCACTGCAAGGCCTTTGGGACAGAGGTGCAAGAGACTCGCCTAAGTTGCAACTGGAGTCCATCTGACTCTGTTTGTCATGACCAGGGGGGCGAAATTCTCACAAGAGACCACCAGAATGAGAAGACATAGAAGAGATTGATAAGTGATGATGGTGGTACCAGATCAAAGAGTGATGCCCAAGACAAGCCTTTGAGGCAGCCTGTAGACAGCTTTGGCCTGGCCTGCAGAAGAGAAAAGCCTGGGCCAGGGGCCCATAGGCAGTAGCATGGGTCTACCTGTGGGTGTCCAGGTGCATACCCACACCTGCTACCAGGGTATGGGTTTGGTAATGGGCACAAGTTGGGCTGACCCATACCTGTACCTGTGTGGGTTGTCATGACTTGTCTTTTTCTCATTCATACTTAC
>JNHY02000336.1:0-12888 GCA_001691755.2 Amanita polypyramis BW_CC | reverse complement strand
CAACAGCATTAGGTGGAGTGATATTTGCTCAACACACTCCCTCTCTACTTCTACCAAACCAGGATCCATGGAAGCAGCCCCCCCATGATGACAAATCTCTTGTTAACTTGTACACCTTTTTGAATGATGTCACCCAGCCTTTTCCTCTGAGTCTTTCTTCTTCTGGCACTTTGAGAAGGTTTTCAAACCTCAGTTGCTTCTCTTGCAGCATTGCACCTGTAACATGCTCATTCTTATTCTCCATCTGCTGGACCCACTTTACCAGGGCTTCTTCAACATCTGGCCTCATTACAATTCAGTGTCATTTTGCTGACAATGCATTTGGATTGTCATGAACCTGCTATTCCAGTTGCCCACACATTTTGAGTTTCTGTGACAAGGTTGATTGTGTAAAATGCACTGAGGAGCCATCAGTTTTTGAAGCAAAATGTCCCCTTCCCTGTCTTGTCTACCCACTTGGCATACAGATTGGAGCAGGTTTCCCAGGAACAAAGAGTGGATTACTGAGGCTCAGCAGTAACCAACTCAGATCTATAGGTTAACACAACCTCATTCCTTTGTAGTTGCCAAATGTATTACCATCGCACAAGCCCTGGGGCTCCTCGCCCTTCCTCCACATACTACAGCTATCAACAGACGGCAGCAGATTATGGCTGTGCCATTGTGGCAGATTAACAAGGACATCACTCCAACAAAGAGCTCTCTATCCCGGCGCCGATGAGTTTTGTGCAAGTAAATCCAAATAGTAGATCTCTCAGCTCGTAACTAATAAATACACTTCTCCCCGGAACTTGCGTCAACGACCAAATCCACGCTCCTGTCATGTGCGTGGATTCGGTGGACAATGACCCATCCTCATAGACATCCCATACTGTAATATATGCCAATTTATCGCTTGGATGTTCCATGGACCCTTTGACAGCGATGGCAACCTTCTTGTCATCTTCTGTGAATGTCACCTCACTGGTAGTCATGTCTGGACCGTAGGGAATYAACGATTGCTGCAAGTTTATCAACCGAGTCGCGTTCGGTAACGGGATAAGTCCCCTGCGCGAGTCAAGTTGGAAGCAACTGTCCTTGTTGTTAGTTGACGCGAAACCAACATAAATTACTTCCCACGGAACGCTACTAATAGTACCGCTGTTCACAGCACAGACCATGTTGTTAATGGCGGCATCTCAAACACCATCAGTGTCGGATCCAGCCTGTATCCACGTAAGCCCAGAAGTGTGATCCAATCATCTGTAATACTCACATTTGCAAGGACGACGAGGTTGAGATGGCCCATGCGGCGGATGGTTGAAACGGCTGAGCCTTGACTAAACAAGGCATTACCTGTAGTGCCTGTGGCTGACGCCCCTTTTCCTCCAGTATAATAAAGTCTGAGTGTGACTATTGAGCATTAGGGATCATAATAGTAAAACCTCGACCACTTACAATAGACAGCACCTTTTACTTCACCATTATAGTTAGAGGGGAAAGGTGGGACTTTGCGGGCTTGCGGCAGCAAAGAAAAGTCCAAGGCCAATGGTCATGTGTGTCCGTGTGTGTGTATAGGTGATCTATCTAAAGACGCCATCGTTCCGTCCAAAAGGCTATCTATATATATATATAACGCAGTAAAGCATATATATCTATATTACTCCATCCATACTCTGCTGATGTATCATGAATTTTGTGCACACTCCCAGGACCGCTTCCGGCGAGTCCCGGGGTGTAGCGGCAGCGGCACTGCTAGTGGGTATGACAATGACAATGACGACGATGGTCGGCCACTTAGGCCCGGGTAATGCTGGTGCTGGTGCTGGTGCTGGTTCTGGTTCTGGTGTTGGTGGTGGCTCGGCGGAGGTGCCAATAATGTGTTGCCGGTACTACAGTGATGCGCCGGGTGTCGGACACGAGGTAGAGGCGGTTGTCGGTGTTGCGGTTGTTGATGTTGCGGTTGTTGACGTTGCGGTTGATGCTGGTGCTGGTGCTGGTGTCGTTCAACACTAGTAACAGCAGCAGCAGCAGCAGCATCAGTAGTAGCAACAATAGCGGTGGTAGTTACGTACGCGCCAGGCGCTGATAATGCCATCGGGTGGTGGAGAGTCTGGCAGGCTTGTTGGAACGTGCCCGAGGATGAACTACCGGTTTGTTCAACAGCATAGATCACTGGTATTGGTACTGCTGGTGGATGTGCATGCGAAGGTGCTAATGGCTTGGGCACGGTGTTGTACACGCTCTGCTGCGGCTGCGGCTGCTGTTGCTGTTGCTGTACGTCCCCACTCTCAGACTGCACCTGTCCCAATTCAAGTTGATCCACAGCAGCATCAGCAGGGCCATGACTCGCTACCTGTGCCTCCATCAAACATACCTCATCCTCTAATCTCTGATTCGCAAACTTGAGCTGCTGTAGCTCATACTGCCAACTTGACCCCCTGCTTGTATCGAGCTCTTCAAACACATTCGACTCGTCGGGCGGAAACGACGACGACAACGATGATGATGATAATGATGGCGGTGGACGCCCGCCGGAAGCTATTGGAGGTAGGGCACCCGACGAGGACAAGGACGAGGACGGTAAAGAAGTCGCCGACGGGGATGTTGACACTGAAACGCCGTTATTGCCGTCGATGCGGAGCGAATCGTCGAGCTTGATTTGACAGATGATAGGCGAAGGCGAGATGCTCTGGGCTGGCATCGGAGATGCATCGAGCATGGCATCCCGTATCGGGCGATACAATACAACCATCGCATCCACCGATCCACCGTCCGCTCGTCTCAGCCTACTTTGTATCCGCACATAATCGTCGCCGTGAACTTGACTCTGTCCTTCATTATTCGCCGTTGTCGTTTTCGTCTTTCCTCTCATCTGCATTTTCCTCACCTCGTCCTCCAACCGTGAGGTATCATCGCACGACAGGACACTCCCAACCGGTCGTCCGACTAGATCAGCAATGCTCCACCCTAGTACTTCTCTCACGGCGGATCCTACGACGACAAATGTGCCCTGTCCGCTCAGCATAGACCAAAACTCTTGTCCCCCATCTCTCTCAAGCCTTCTCCTCAGACCAGCAGCGCAGTACACCGTGTCCCACTTGAGTCGTGGCATTTCTCGCGCGCGGCCACTCAGGACGATTGCTTTGCGTCCTTTACCCGGTTCTACATGAAGGCGGCCACGACACTCCACCCAGACATAGACCCCAGCCTTGGTGCGCGCGCGGAAAAGTAAATCAACCGTTCTGGGTGCTATAGAAATTTGTGCAGGCTGTTGCCCATCCTGGGTTAGTGGGGATGCCCCGGATCCAGACCCACCAATAGAGCTGCTCTCCTTCAGCTCACGCATGAGTGGGACAACATCTTCTGGGTGGGAAAAGTCAGTTAGGCTGCCGCCCACCATCTCTTCCGGCTCATAGCCCAGTACCCTCCGGACGCTGGGCGCCACGTACAAGAAACTTCCTTTGAGGGAGACAACGTGAACAAAGTCCGGGCAAGACTCGAGAAGCATGAGGTTAAGCCATTGATTCGAGTCTACCGTATCACCCTTGTCGGCCGAGGATGTGGTCACAGGAAGGGGCACGGTCGTCGAGTTCGAAATAGGAATGGAGCGAACGAACTCCGTATCCGCCAACATCTTCTTCAGCCCCTTCGAGATAAGCGGCTGGGAAACTTGCACCTTCCTGGCTCCACTTGCTGTTCCCAAAGCTGATCCGCCAAGAAGCAAACCATTATTGACATTCGAGAAACCAGCTTGGGTGCTATAATTGACCATGTAGCTACCATCCCTCAACTTTTGGAGGATGACATTTGGCTGTTCCGTCAAGTCCACTTGAAAGCCGACGTGGTAAATGACTTCGGATTCCTCGTGGGGTAACCCAGAGACCCCTCCCCCGACGGGTATAACCGTAACAAGGTTAATGAAAGCACTGCCATCTTTGCGATAATTAATGATGCTTGTTTGGCACTCCTTGTCTGCTAGTAGATGCTTCTTCAGGTGAGTGACAGCCTCCGGAGACGTAAGCCGTCTCTGTTCGCCTTTCTGCACTTGGCCATCTGGGCTCTGCAGAAAACGGCAATTTCTACCCAGAACCTCAGCTTCGCTATAGCCAGTCAGGCGACAGAAGCCAGGGGAGCAATAGACGATGGGATGGTCGTATCTTCGTACGTCGACAACCACAAAAGAACAAGTCAGATCCACAGGACCTAGTACAACCCGGGGGTTAGGGCGCGTGGCAACTCGAGCTAGGATAGACAGAACGTCAAAACCCGTGGCAGAGTAAACGGGAAGGTCGAGTGGAGAAGGTGCGGAAAGGCCTGCTGCTTCTCCGATAGCCATGAGGTTGCATTCGGTTAAAGATAGCTGATCCCTACTGTCCAAATAAATATTCCTATCACGCGCTATCGTCTGCGGCGATGGCTGCAAAGACGAAGGCTGGGACACTGTTACGGAATCCATTAAATCATACTGATGGGTGTCAAAGTGAGTTTGTGGGTGGGGCGGCTGTTCCGTCCCGCCGTCAGCATACTGTTCAGAGGGGCCGCATGTACGAAGAGAGGGGGAGAGATATCTTGTAGAATGCTCTTAACATCAAATCGCTTTTTGGATGTCCAGAGAGGGTACTCACGCAGCATCGGGAGCAAACCCGTTGTTATTGGCAAACCAAGACGCGGCAAGGCTATCGGTATGGTTGAATATGCCAACTGGCAGGGCCTCCGCGCCACCACCGTGTGCGAGGGTGGGAGGTCCTGTATGCATAAAATGAGGTATCTGAAACTGGACTCTGGTGGAAAAAGTTCGTGAATCTGTGCTATAGGCATCCGCGATGGATGCGGCACCGTGATGAGTATTTTCGTGGGGAGAATAATCTGTATCCTGGAGATATTTCTCAAAGGGCATCATTAGGAAAGCTCGTCGCGTCCCAGGAGATGGAGGTAGAGGACAAGGCGAGGAGCAAACGAGGAGGAGGATAAGCTCACAAAGCTAAATGGCCATTACATCACAGCACAAAATAATAAAATAATAAATGTCGTTTATTAGTCCATTTAAATACCTGTCTGCACACGTATCAGCCAAGGACAACAAACAAGTCAATCTCTGCCCCCTTTCCCCTATCCGCTGTCCATTTACCAGACAGCGTAGTGAATAAAGGGCATCTCACTCAGTCCTTCACTTAAGTCGCTCTCATTACCTGCGTATGTATTATCGATACATTAGATCAGACACGGAGCTGGTTGCGTAGGTTCTGCTCTAGCGGGCCCTTGGGCCGAATAAATTGTACATAGGCACCATCCCTATACAAAGTCAGTATCCCAGCAATAGTAACAGATACAAAAATGGCATACGGCATCACCCTCTTATCCTCCTTCAGCTTCAAGTACTCGTCCTTGGAAACGTTCGTGAATCCCCACTTCTTGGACACGATAATCTTCTGACGACCGGGGAACTTGTAACGGGCTCGCCGGAGGGCCTCAATAATAACGGGCGAATTGGACTCCTTTGCACGGATGGACATGATGATTTGACCAATGTTCACACGGGCAACGGTTCCGTATGGCTTGCCCCAGGCACCACGCATACCCGTTTGGAGACTTGAAGTTCATGTCAACCAAGGAATGTAAACCTGACAGTTACTACGTACCGATCAGCACCTGCGCAGGACAACATCTTGTTGATACGGAGGACATGGAAGGGGTGCACGCGGACGCGCAAGTGGAACGAATCCTTTCCGGAGGTCTTTGTGACATACTTGTTGGCGCAGATGCGGGCAGCTTCCAGGGCTTCACTCGACAGTTGTTCATATTCGTCCGAGACAAGGTGGGCACAGAATGGGAATTCGTCAACGGGTGCACGCTTACGTCCCAGGTCAAAAATACGGATCTATCGCCACCGTCAGCATATGCTACTCTTTCGACGTCCAACATGCTCAGCGAACCTTGGGATCCGGAACACCACGGTTATACCTTGATTTAGGGTACGGCTTGTTCTTGCAGTATCGGTAGCAGCGAGCGGGACGGCGACCCATTTCGATTAGTCTTAATGTCTACGAGAAATCGTCAGTTTTTGCCTAGAAAATATATCCTCTCCGCGAAGCGTCATCTGCCCTTGCCAAACAGCATCCATCCCACAGAAAAGCCGTCCAACATTAAATCGCCCAAAAATTGACAGCCAGCAATCTCTCAGACGCATTCGGTAGCAAGAGTGTACACTTACAGTGTTATGGGATGGTTTTGATGCAGAGGAGCGCTAGCAGCGTCCCTTTTGTATGCTGGTTTACAGATGACTAAAGGAACTTTTGTTGGCTGAGTAAGGTCGGGCTTATTCAGACTCCGGCCGGACGACGCCGTTAGCGGTTCCGTACTCATACAAACAGTCAGCTATCCAAATTACTAGGGCTCCGTTCCAATGCATAAAAAATACTCCTAATCTAGACTTTTTCACAAAATTCGCAGCAGAATCTTGAGCAAGACGTGGCCTCCGAGAGCTTTCCTGCTTTTGTTTGACATGAGGCTCAAAGCCAAACACAATCAGCTACAACGCCATTATGGCCTCAGCAGCATCGCCCTTGCACCTGTCAAATACGATAAATCCATTTGACGTACATTCTGATTCGAGGACGCATGGATACCAAGGAGCAAGTAGATACGTGCGCTTTCCCCGTATCACGTCAGCAGGAGGCGGGTGCATAGACAAGAGTGAAGACGGCGTTCGGTGTGCCATAGCTGGGAAGGAATGTGCGCATACACCCATGTTTCATGAGAGAGCGCGGTATAATAAAGAACTTTCTTAGCACTGAGAATATTGCGGATATCAGATGGCTCGCTTCCAACCAGCCCCGAATACAGGTCGTTCCTAGGCAGAGGCGGCCATCGAATCGAAGCGACGCGTAATCTCTGGGAAGGCAGCGGACTCAAGGTTGAGAGCGCCGCAACGGGAGTAGCATGGGGACGTGGACGTGTGTTCTCGTCTCATTCATGCCCGAGATTTTGACACGAACGCGTGCGTGTAGAATTTAGCAACAAGATATTTACCAGTGCCCGTAATGGCGAACTCATCATGTGGGATGTCAGCAGGGCAGGCACCGCAAGACTCGGTCTGTCTCATTGTCTCATTAATAAGTAGGTTACTCACACTTTCTTAGAACGAAGAACAAAAGACCACATTCGCTCCATAAACCAGCTTTCTATCTCTCATGCAGTGCACCATTACTGTGTCACTGGTTCAGCGGACGGTGACTTGCGAATATGGGTATGTCCACAAATACATTTGTGTGCTTATTCCAAGACGTCGCACAGGATCTACGAGACATGTCGAAATCTTTAATGCGCGTTCACCATCCTACATCGGTTCGCAGCGTCGCATTTTCGCCAAGTTTATTGCAGCCTCTTCAGGCCATCGTCGGCCTTGACAACGGTAGCATCTACAGGTACGTTTTCCGCCTTCGTATTCCAGTGCGCCCTGACTAGGAATAGATGGGATCTCAAAATGGGACAGCGCGGCCTGCTAGACAGACTTCTCGTTGCGCACACAACGCCGGTCACCTCTCTCGCCTGGCGTGAACCACCAGGAACTAGTGAGTCGGAATCGGCCGACAATGGAATGGGCTGGTTTGCCAGCGGTGGACTCGATCGTTGTGTCAAGGTAAATCGCTGCGTGTTCCAACATTCGCCTAATCATTCCATCTAGGTATGGGACCTAACGGTACCAGGTTCAAGCTCGCATATACCCCCTAAACCTACATATACTCTTCATCCGCGTTTCCCCGTCAGACATGTCCTCTGGCGACCAGGTCATGATTGTGAAATTGCCGTTATCTCCAACCCAGAGCTCGCGTCAACCTCCACCAAAACAGATGTCTCTCAGTTACCTGGTTTGACTGCTCCTTTCCTTTCCCGCCCTGCTAGTATGCATGCTCTGGACAGCCTGGTCCAGGTCCCAGATATTGAAGTGCAACATTCATCGACGCCTCCCATGGAGGGCAAAGGTTCTGGGTTTGTCCCTACGGCGGATGATACCATTGAAATTTGGGATGTTAGAAGGGGGTGGATAGCCAAATGGTCTGTCCGGGGGTCCGGAACTGAAGGTAGCTTGACGGGTACGTTCAATGCCTTGTCTTGAATTTGGCGAATGTTAAAGAATATTTAGATATTGACTTCGCTGATTCTCATGCCATCTGGACATTACATTCCTCTGGCGCATTCTCTCAGTTTGATTTAAGAGATGCTTCAAGGCCTATTGATAGTGTATCAAGAGTAGCATTGACATGGGAGGCCTCGGGATCCGTCACATTCGTCTCAGACCGCAAATCTCGATTTGAGGTTCCGTACGATGATGTGTACGTGTCCAAATCATCCGGCATGCTAAGGCTCATATCCTAATAGTCGTTCAGAGGTTAAGCCTTTGGCAGAAAAGTTAAGAATGCACATCAAGACACTAGGTGATCCACAGGTACAACCACAACTACAAAACATTGGCACACAGGTGATGCCGCGTGCGGCGACAGATCTCGAGTCTTTCAAACGACTAGCCCAGAAGTATACTCTATCTGACGAGAGTCGGAAATCAATATGCGTCAAGAACGCACAGGTGGGTCTCATTAGTACTTTTCAAACAGTCTTATTTATCAAGGTGGCAGGCTGCGATAGAAGCTGGAAAGGAAGAGACTGCCCAGATATGGTTGCTTCTGGCTGGCTGCCTAGAGGATGTCTTTCCTCAATTACCTCCGATGCTGCCACAAATAAGGAGCCCGCGAGAAGTACATACACAGCCCCTACCTACCCCAGCGAGTGCCCGGCATTCCCAATCTTATTTCCCTCTGTCGAGTGGGAAGCCACTCGATGGTGGTCAACCGCAAAAGACAAGTCCAGGACGTGGGTCTGTCAAGAGTACAGAAAGCACAAAATATGCACCACAACGCAGCTCGTCCCAATCCGCATCACGCCACCTAACGCCAGCCTCTTCCGCTTCCTCGTCCCCTCGCCACGGCCACGTTCACCTGCCTCCTATCACGCCTCGTAGGCCTTCTTTCTTCGGGCAACGCACCACAGCGGACATCTCCTCTTCTGGAAGGCGTCCATCTACCTACCGCCGACTGTCGATCGCAGCTTCCGCGACACACGCTACCTCTAGTCCAGCGATTGACAAGGACAGTAAACCTTCATCCGGACCAAGCCTTCGGCATGTGGGAGAAGGTGCTTTGGATGACTCGGATTCATCGTCTGGGAACGACAGCGATGTTGGTAGTGCAGGTACGGCTGGTAACTGGAGTGATGACGAGGCGAACTTGCGTCCTCCTCTAATGTCACCTACACTGTTATCTCAACAAAGAATTGCAGCGCCTAGTCCTCTGTCCAGGGTGGCCGGAAGACAGCGGTGGACGGACGAAGATGGGGATATGAATGACGATGACGAAGCGACATCACCATCGCCTCAGTCAACGGATACTGATGAGGATGGCCATGTGGCGTCATTAAAGAGGCAGCACAGCGGGAGGAGAGTATCAGGGCGGTACAAGTCCAGAAGTCGGAGTTCCACTGTTGCCTCTCTTGCTGCATCGATGTCCGTACCGTTTCTCATCCGCCAGAACTCAATTAGCAGCATCCGCACTGTAGTCGCAGGCGATGTTGTACATGGAGATGCGGATGGTACGTCGCTGGTGAAGCCAGATGAAACGATTCGTGACCTCAATTCACGGGCATCTGAAGTGACTGCAGCCAATGCGGCGGAAAATGTGGAACCAGAGGTCATGATAAACTTTGAGCATTTTACGGAGCGAAGGACTGAACTGGTCCAGGCGGAAGAGAAACGCTTAAGGGAGATTGGATGGCGAGCACTTCGGCATGCGCTGGAAACGCTTGCAGAACATGTAGGAACCCCAGTTCTTGGACTATCTATTCGGGACTGATAAGTGTCGCTCTGGGGTAGGGAAATGTTCAGATGTGTGCTATGTTGGTCATCCTTGCTCGTTCAGAACTGCGAATTGGTACCAAGCAGAGTACGGCGTTTGTCGAAGCCTACATTGGTACGTTATCTCCCATCAATCAGTGCGGCCTTAGGTAACGAATGAATTCGTGTAGATATGCTGGACCGACTACGGATGTTCTCGTGTTCTGCCTATATTCGCAAGCACTCCCAATTGAAGGACGTCCAAGAATCTACTACGGTGAGGCCTTTTAGCCCTTGGCTTGGAGTGAACCTGATGCCGTCAACCAAAATTAAGACTCACACGACCATCTCCACCTCTTGTGAAAGGTGTCATAAACCATTACTAAAGCCTTCTGGCCGGCTGCTAGACGGGACAGCTGCGAAAGGAGGCTACGCATACTGTCAGGCTTGCAAGTCATACGTTACTTGTTCCATATGGTCAGTGGCGACGTTTAGTTTGTTTACCAGTATTATTAAGTTAGTTTTGCCATTCCTGCAGCCGCCTACCTGTTCGTACGCTGTTTTATCAATGTCCTGTATGCAGACATGGGGCACACGAGAATTGTCATCGACAGTTCTTTGAGGACCATCGACTAACAAGACCGCCGGGCGTAATTGGAGTTAGGAATGACGCGGATGAATGCTCTGCGCCAAGAAAAACTGAACTAAGCTTGTCCATCATAGACGAAGAGATGCCCTCGCGTGTGGAACAAGACTGCAAAAGAGAAGAGGGACTCTTACCGAGGAGAATGTCTGGATACCCATGTCCGACTGGCTGTGGTCATATATGTTTTCCAGGGCGGAACGACAAGTACAAATGGTTATCAACTATTTTGAGAACGTCACACTGAACCACACTAGTGCCACATGCACCTTGTGCTATATGTGCTATCTACTATCCTAACGTCACTTTACACTATTGTACTCTTACTTCTAATCCGATACTCCACTGTAAAGAAGGCATAGCCCTATCTACCATCGTTTCATGTGGAGGGCAAGAAGGTATTTGGTGCACCATGGTACCGTTAAAAGTAGCGCAAATATCAATTCTGACTTGAATACGCCACACCAGAGTTTTGACCTTATGTTCCCAATTTCTTGAACACATTCGTTCCATTCCACCACTCCTTTCTGTTGAGTGGTCAGGACGTAGAAAAAATATAAGGCAACTCATGACATACGGAATCCTGCCCCGCTTTGCCGGACGTGCTTCTTCATTATCTTCTGAGCGATCCCGTTTAACATTATGCAGACGAACCAGTTTGATGTTATTATCCTTGCGAGCCGTCCATATTTCTTTGAATTTTGATTTGAAGGCTTCATGAATGTTGTTCAAGGAATTATGGGGGAATTTCTCAAAGTAGGGCCGAGCATTATCTCCGACAAGATTCACCTCGAAATCTATGTATGCCTTTATCAGACCTCGACGCAGTTCTTCAACATCGTTACCAAGGTGACGAAGCTCGCCTTGGAGGTTGTCGGTAAATTCTGTAAAACCCCTTCTGTCACGGAAAGTTACGGACCGATTGGAATTTGGACGGCGAGGTAATAATGCATTTAAGGCTCTTATCTGTCCATTCAGGTTCGCTGGGACTTGTTCAGAAGGACAATAGAAAAACAGTATCCACGTTGTGAGCCACCACACCGATTCGAGTTCGTGCAGAGAATTATGATAAAAAAACGCAGGGCGCTCCAAAAAGTCAGAGACGAATAGATATTTTTGTTCCTCCACCTCGACCGCCATGAAATCCAATGTGCCCTGAAATCATCAGTAGACCGAGAAAGATCCGCAAGTAATACTAACCGTTCGAACTTCATGTTCCCCACCTTTACCCATCTTCTCCGCAAACTCTAAATCGCCTAATTTGAAGCATGTCCCGCCGTATAGGAAAACGTTCCCTGCACTGATATCTCGGTGGATCCAACCAGCCCGGTGTAAAATATGGAGAACTGGAAAAGTGCTGAGTACATGTTGATCATTACTAAGAGGGCGGGAACACTACCTTCCACGAGGCCGTGTAGCAAAAGAAAAATCAGCGATACTTGCGCCAAGTCATACTTGTAATTTAATGTAGAGCAGAATTTTTAACTTTCTCGAGCTTTTTAACTTTGTTCAGGGTGCTCTGGTCTCTAAGGGGCTTCTTTTAGCACATATAATTAGACAACGACAATATTGCGCACTATCGTTTTTTTTTCCATTTCTATGGTACACATTTACCGCTAAGATATCTGGTTTGCAGTAATGCCCCATGGAAAATCATCTTTCATTTTCATTGCAATATCCCAGAAGAAAGTAATGCCGGCTGCGAATTCTTCCATTCCCCTGTTACAGGATCCAGATGTTGGTGGGATTACGGCGAATGTGCACATTGGGGCATTTCCTGTATTGTCTTCCCAGTTCAGACAGGAGAATATAGGTTATCGATGATGATGATGAACATGTGTCGGACGGCATCAGTGACAATATTCCCTTTAAGATTTATTCCCTTTAAGATCTCGAAATTGACCGCGTGGCGAATACCAATGTTATTCTGTGCGGACAGGCAGGTGCCTCAAAATGAACCTATTTTTGACCGTAACTGGTCCCTGAACCTCCTCCCAGGGAATATGTCGCGTAATGCATCACAGCTGGTGAATCTACGGTCGTAGTAGTACAACAATGCTCCTTTGTAGTAACTTTTCTGTCGCTCAATGGAGGCCGTTCAATCGTCAGAATATGGACCTATAGAACTAAAAGTCCCCTCACAAAAAGATATGGAGCACAGATGGTAATACACGTATTCTTACAGCATAGATTTATGCCGAGACAATTCTGGAATTACATGACGAAGGATGCCAGGCCGTAATTATAAAGCGCCTCTGGTATTTTCGCCAAATCAGGTGTGATTGATAACGGAAGAGTAAAAACGGGACTAACGGAAAGGAAGACCAGCTGCGTTGATGAGCGAGCCTACGTTAAGCTTCTGTATGCGTTCAAGTTGGCC
>JNHY02000335.1:0-12904 GCA_001691755.2 Amanita polypyramis BW_CC | reverse complement strand
AAAAAAAAAAAAAAAAAAAAAACTGACCAGATGATTGGCCTTTGGAAACAGTTGAGCAAAATTCTTCTTTTTCCTGAACGGCAGAGCGCGAATGTATTCTCGCGAGCGAGGCGAGGTGATGGCATAAAAGTCATCAATTGAAGGTGTGCCGAGGATATCAAGTATTAAGGAAAGTTGGTGATGATCTAGATGCGTTCACGGAGATACACCCATTCCTGATTCTCGCCACTTACAGTCTCTTCCGGGGAATAATGGCTTTCCGCTTAACATTTCTGCCAAAACACAACCTACGCTCCACATATCAATTGCCCTGGTATATTCTTTGAAGGTGAGCATCACTTCCGGCGCGCGGTACCATCTGGAAAAGCACGTCAGATTCTCGAACGGTGATTCACAAATAGGCACGGAGCAAAGTCGAAAGGAGCAAAAAATCGGATATTACAGTACCGTGTCGCAACATATTCCGTCATAAATGTACTGCTATCATTAGCAACGTTTGGGGGTGGACGAGCCGAGCGCGCAAGACCAAAATCGCAAATCTTACTCGATTCATGAGTGCTCTACTTATCAGCTCTGTTCCGAAACAACAGCTACCTTTAGATCGCAATTGGCATTTAAGAGTAAATTTGACGGCTTGAGATCGCGATGCAGAACGTCAGCAGAGTGCAGCGCCTTCAAAGCACGAAGAGTCTATAAATGGCATAGTATGGTCAGCTTGCTTGTATATTATGTTATGTTCAGAACATGAACGGACCTGATAGATGAAGTACTGGCAATGATCGTCACTCAACTCTTGTGTTCTGATGACGCGATGAAGATCTGTCTCCATTAATTCTTGCACAAGATAAACCTCTGTGAAATCGTTGATGTTTGGTGGCTTTAAAATATCGAGGATGGCAATGATATTCTCGTGGCTGAAGTGACGGAGAAGCTTAATCTCGCGAAGAGTACGGAGACAGAACATGGAATGGTCAAAGGGGGTAATCTTCTTGATAGCGACCTTGCGTTGGGTGGGCATGTGCACAGCGGAGCTGGGCGCCAGTTAGACTAGAGCGGAGTGTGCTGGATGCACAAGACGGACCAGACGACGCCATAGGCCCCTTCTCCGATGATGTCCAGGACGTTGTAGCCCGCAATCTGAATGAAGCTGCTTGAACGCTCGTCCATGGATGTCGATGGATATCTAAACAAGCCGACCGCCGCGGCCATCTCCGCCTGCTTACGTCATACAGTCACCTCCGCTGCAAACGGTATGCTATCCATCGCTCCCGCTCTCCCAACCGAGATCCCCGCCGCTTGCACCGCGACCTTGAGAATGTTTTCTATGTCCTTTTCCACCATCTCACCGCCAAACTTGACATTCGGCCCAAGCCCCATCAACCCTTGTACAAAATATCCTGTGAAGCAGTCACCAGCACCCGTGGTGTCCTTCACGCCATTAAGCACCTTCGCGGCAGGAACGTGGACGACGAAAGGCGATGATGCCGATCTTACACCACTAAGGATGGCAGTGATGACACCCCGGGCGCCCAGAGTGCATACGATGTTTGTTTTCTTGAAAGGCGGCAGCAAAGACAACAGTCGCAACAACTCTTCTGCCGTGGACCAGCTCCGGATATCCTGCTCTGCTGTAACTCGGTAAAGATCTTCTGCTTCCCCTTCATTCACAATGAGCCAGTCGATTTTGTGCCATGGGAAGACCTTTATCTGAGAGGGCGAAGGAAGAGGAGAGGGATTGAGGATAACAACTGCGTTACCTGCATGCTCTAGGGCATAATGAGTGGATGCCTTGCATATTTCATTCTGCAACAGAAGATGCGTAGCATCAGGAAAGTGGTGATCATCAGACACATCCTCAAATCGCTTCTCATGCACCTGGCTGTAATTTGCTCCAGGGAATAGGACTAGTACCACGTAGTGAGTTGGCGAGGCGGAAGCGCTTGCGGTTGTGGATGTACATACCGATACTGTTCTCGCCATTGTCGGCGACTTGAATAAGAGCACGACCTGTGGGCTCCTGTGCAATAATACATCTCAGTGTACATGTCGTGCACAGCAGCTGATGTACACCCCACCTCTGAGACGATAATTCCACTCACGTTCATGCCGTGGCCCCCCAGCTCGGCCTTCACCCACTCTCCGTCTTCCCCGACGGCACCATAGAAATCAACAGCCCCTCCAGCTCGAGCAATAGCCACCGCCTGATTTGCTCCTTTACCCCCGATTCGTCTTTTGTAATTCCGAGAGGATATGGTCTCTCCTGGACGTGAGATTGATTGGACTACGCAAACATAATATTTAATAAACGAAAGGACATCTCAGAGTCGAGTACGCCAACCATAGAAGGCTTCGTCGATGTCTGTAAATTCGACAGTCAGCAAAGGCAGCAAAGGGTCTTGTGGCTCAGCTTGCTTATTGAGCCGCGTACGACGCAGCGACATTGGGTTTGTACTGACACCATGTAGCCAAGAGTGCTAGTATCTAAGACTACCGTTATTTTACCGACCTAAGTAACCGGGGAAGGGCTTGTATTTGGAAGGACAGGATCGCAGGCACCCGGGGCTGCAGCAGGCTCAGGGCCGGACCTGGCGGGGTCACGTGACAGGCGGAAGAGGCAAGACGGTTTTCTTGGGCTCGCTCTCGCCATTTGCTCGCCCGCCCACTCGCGCCATTTCTTCCTCTCACCACCACCATGCCCGTACAGGACACCCTTCTCGACGCTGACAGAGACAACGACAAGGATAAGGACAGAGACTATGATAGTGCTGAAAAACTGGACCGCAAGCAAAAACCCTCTTCGTCCCAAAAAAGTACGCTTGATTTCCGGATATTTTACTCCACCCTCACCCGCCCCCACAGCCAAGGACCTGTCCCATGTCCCATGCAAATTCTTCAAAGTCGGCGCCTGCACCGCCGGTTCCTCATGTCCCTTCTCTCATGTCGTCCCAGAGCCTGGTCAAAAGGAGGTGTGCGCCTGGTTCGTCAAGGGCAACTGTAAATTTGGCCACAAATGCGCCCTTGCACACATCCTCCCCGGTCAAAGCATGGCAATGGACAGAAAAAATAAGAAGGCGGCCCAGGCAGCGGCAGTGGCAGCAGCAGCAGCAGAGAAAGGAATGACAGGCTCAAAAGACRGTTCAAAAGACGCCGCAAGGGGTGGTGCTACGCGCAAGCGAGATGGCCATCACAGTACCTCTCTTTCTGGACACGGAGGTGCTCACGCCAGCGGCGGCTCTGCTCACGGTGGATCAGGTCGAAATACGACGCTCCTTACGGGCGGTTCGACCGCACCCACCCGGATTCTCAGTTCCTCATCTTCGTCTCCGTCCACACGCCCCCCTATTAACATGCCTCTCAAAGCACCAATTTCACCTTCAGTTCCTGCGCCCCCGCTTAAAGACACTGATTTTGCCTCGTTCGCTGCTCTAGACGAAATGGAAGGCGTCGACTTACCTATGCCGCAAGGACAGAATGAAATGGAGAGCAAAACCAAGGGCGAACGGGAGCACGGACAGCTTGTCGAGAATGCTACTTTAGGTAGCGGAAAAAGTGATCTCAATCGCGCGACAGTTTCAAATGTCCACGCAAGTCGGCCGGAGCACCAGTCCAAGCCGCCCTCACCAGTTCCTCTTCCCACTTCCGCTCCTCGCCCTCCTGCCCCCCCTACAACGACAGATTTCGGTCCAATTGGATCTCCTCCTTCCGCTGCACGACTAAATGGAATGCTTGCGCCCCGTAAAGGTGGCACTATCTCACCCGGAACATCACCCCGGTCCAATGCCGGTGCCGCTTTCCTTCACCAGGGCATGAATCGCGGTATATAGAAATCGTTTTTACTATATTATTGCTTACAATTTTTCGTCACAGATATCTCACTATCTCCGTCTGGTCGCAACACAGGGTCTCAAACTTTCCTACCATCCTCTCCTTTCTCCGCCCCTGGTCCACAGTCGGTCTTCCTGTCTAGTTCCCTTAGTACGCGTGGAGATGTGAGCGCCAATCTTGGTTTCATAGGTGGAGCGCCAGGCAGGGACAGCGGTGGTCTTGGAGCATTTAATATGGGAGGTATGGCAGCAAGCCTGGGCACCGGGATGGCTCTGTTAGGAGGCAATGGCGATGGTTTTGATGGTTCCGGTGTAGGAATATCTAAGGGAGGTCGAACGGGACGGCCCCTGCGAACGACTGAACAGGCTGTGGAAGATGAGGACCTGGAAGAATTTATACCGAGTTCCTTATCGGATCTGTTGACCCCAGAAGAAAGACGACGGAGGATGTCTCGTAGCGGTCAACAGAAGCCTCAAATGCAACTGCAGCAGAATCCTGGAACACCTGTGCCAACATCAAGGTTGCCTGGTGCAAGCGAACCTTCAACATCGGGACCGCTTCTTGGTCATCGTTATTCGCGTTCCGTTCCAGCACCTTCATTGCTAGGGGACCAGAAGTCCATATGGGCGGATCAAGGAAAAGGGGTGCCCGCAGCTCCGGACCGCAGTGATACTGTAGGACCCCAAGCTTCCGCTAACAAGTCGGTGTTGAACGGGACGGATGACATGGGCTTAAGTATCAGTATCGGTTCGTCTTCCAGCATCGGGACGCATATTAACGTGGGCCTGAGTCCAAGCAATGCAAGCGCAGCATTTTTACCTGGTTTGCACCACCACTACCTAAAAGCAAAGCAACAGGCGCAGTTAGGCCTCGTTGGCACAGGATCAATGGCAGCGATAGCAAGCAGAGGCGGTACAGGTATTAACACTGGAGCGGGCTTAACGAGGGGCGTAAGGACGACAAGCGGCCCACTTTTTTCTGGCGTTAGCACAACCAATAACCTGACTGCTGGCAACGTCGGAGTGCACACGCACGGAGGTGCTACACATACATACCGGACAACGCCCTCCCCGTTCGACTTGACGCAACCTCAGCATCAACACCACGTTACTACTACTAACAGAGGTTTAAGTGGTTTGACGCTTGGTGGAGATGACTCATTGGCCAACAATCACTACTTGTCGTCGCCGAGCACTCGTGCCCTGCAGGCGCACGCCCCTGGTCAAAGCCTTCCTCAAGGTCTTGCGGCAGGTCTATCGAGGATTCATGCGTTACCTCCACTTCCCAGTCTAACATCTCCTGGCACCAGTTTAACCAGCGAAGTCGGTGGTCTCCCTATTGGTGGCTCTTACGGGGAATGGAAGGGGTCAGCATCCCCAGCTCCCAACATGATAGGGGTAACTTACGGGCCCTCTTCGACGACAGCAGGCGTGGTCAATAATAATTGTGATCCCCGAATGTCGTATTCTACTGCGACACGCACGGCGGGATCCAACGTAGCAGGAACCGACCCAAGTCCACCCGGGTTGATGAGGGGCGGATTCACAATGGGTCGTTATCAGCCTATGGCGGGAAGAGCACCGTCGAGGTCGTCTGATGATGACGAGCTTTTCCCTATGGACGGATAGTTATTTGATCTTTGTTCATTTGTTGAAAAATATCCTCCAGCGCGGTGCAAGAAACTTGGCTTATCCAACCTCTCGGTATCGGTGCAATTATGGTGAGCCAGGGACTCTTTCGCGACATCTATCAACTCGACCCCAAAATCATCTGCATCTTTTACTTTTTTGTATTTCTTTTGGACAAGCCAGTTTCACATACCACTGCACTGTTTCGACCAAGGATTCTAGTCGATTACCTTACTATAAAGTGGATACTACTACCCCTTTTTTGCGATTGCTCTGTATTCCCTCACGTTTCGTTCGTCTGTTGAAGTAGCAAAATAGCGATTACATTACAGTACTTTTAGAGGTACATAAAGTATCTTGTCATCTTAGTGCAGTGTGACAGAGTAACTTGAGCGGCCCATGTCTATGCCTCCCATCCCTCCGCGACCGTACGAGCCGCCAGTCCGCCAGCCCTCGGTAGCCCCGCCTGTGCCGCCTGTGCCCCCCGATTTGCGCAGGACGGTGTACGAGGACGCGCTGGCAGCCCCCGCGCCGCGCATCCCCGCCAACGCAAGTAATCCGCCCCCATCCTGGCTGCGGTCCACTCATCCTCCCTCAGATGTCCCAGATCGCCGCCATGCCACCCCTTGCAAATCCTCAGTGGTCCCCCTGGGCACCCGCAGTCGACCAGATGGCCAGTCTCTCCTTCCACCCCCATTCTCCTCATCCCCATCACCAGCACCGTGCTTCAGTCGCAAGCACCTACGGTCCTCTCCCCAAGCCTCCCTCTCCGCCCATAGCAGACTCTCCGTCCCTCACTGCTCCCATCCCAACCGTCCCTGCTCTTCAGGCCGTTGCCCAGGCCATCCAGCAGCCCAGCTATGATCCTGTCTCTAAAGTCGCTTGGTCCCGCGACGTCATCTTCCTTGTTAATCGTGCACAGCAAAACACCTCAGCAGATCCTCACTCTGGCCCTGTAACCATCACTGATCCACAGCTCTTGCGCCTCGCACAGATTGCTGTGCCCACCATCCTTGACCTCGCTTCTCGCGCACAGCAACAGCAACAGCCCATCCCACCCCATATCGCTGAGGCCATCTACCTCCGAGCCACGTTCGCTGCTAGTGGCGCTTTCCCTGACTTTCTTCGCCAAAACCTTCGGGCCGCTTTCCGCGATTTCGAAGCCGCCGCTCGTGCAGGCTATGCTTCCGCCTGGTTCAGGCTCGGTAGGGACTATGAGTCCTTCAATGACTTTCCGCGTGCACGCGATTGCTTTGAACGAGGCATCAAGCTCGGTGTCGAGAGCTGTTGTTATGTGCGTTAGACCTCTTAATACCACGTCTCGCTTAACCGTTTTTTGTTCAGCGTATAGGCATGGCTCATCTCATGGGTCAACTTGGCCTATCTGCCTCGCCAGAACAAGCACTCCCACTGCTCTTCCGAGCAGCTACCCTCGCTTCTTTGGATAGCCCGCAACCTGCCTATGTCTTCGCTCTCCTACTCCTCAACGAATTCACCCAAGTCTCCATTCCCCTACAGGCCCTGGCCCCCTTTATACCTACAGGTTCTACTTCACAAGTAGAATCACGTAAGCATCTAGAACGCGCTGCTTATCTCCACTTTTCACCAGCGCAATACAAACTTGGACATGCCTACGAATTTGCTGAACCACCCTACCCATTCGACCCCTTGCTCAGCGTGCAGTACTACAGTCTTGCAAGCCAACAGGGCGAAGTCGAGGCCGACATGGCACTCAGTAAATGGTTCCTCTGTGGATCCGGTGATGACTCTTCATCCGCTGGACACTTTGATAAGGATGAAAGTCTTGCCTGGACGTTTGCAGACAAGGCTGCTCGTCGTGGACTCCCCAGTGCCGAATTTGCCATGGGTTACTACGCAGAAGTCGGCGTTGGTGGTCCAAAGGACGTTATGGTTGCCATCAAATGGTACAAAAAGGCCAGAGATCATGGAAATGCCGATGCAGCGGAACGACTGACGGCTCTCGAGCAATCGGTCCCTCAGGCCCTGTCAAGAAAGGAACACGATGTGATTACGGAAGACAAGCTGGTAAGGAAAAGGACACAGGCAAAGGAGCGTAGTGACGCCCACGGCGGACCTCAATCACCTACTTTACCCCAACAACAACTACCGTCTCAGAAGCGGAACAGCCAACAACAGATCATGGACTTGGCTCGCCGGACATCCATGCTGGTGCATTCCTCCTCCTCCCCACCACAGCAGCGTCCGTACCACCCTGGCCGCATACCTAGCGGGCCGGATTCGAGCTCCCGTCTACGCCCGACTCAGCCTCAAGCAACTGGTCACAGCAGTCTACACGGTTCCCCACCTCCGCCGCAATCGCAGCAATATCCTAACATGAACCGGTACACTCTTTCCGACAATCCCGTCCCTGGGAGGAACGCAAGTCCAGTTAGGCCAACTTCGAATGGTAATTCAGGTGTCGGTCCCAGCGGCCGATATGGAAGAGGCGGTAGGGCCGTTAGTGGAGGCGTGGGAGTAGCAACGCCACCCCGTACCAGCAGCCCTGGGCTGGCCGACAGCGGTGAAAGTGCAGGCGATGCATCAATAACACTTGCTCCAAAACCGCAAAGAGGCCCATCCACGTTTGCTGAGATGGGGATACAGGGTGCGAGGGCGGAGGACAAGGAGTGCGTTATCATGTAGATACTAATACCGTAACATATGCGTTTATACCATTTCTACTCTTTATGCATGCATCGATACCCAACCCTTTAAATTAATATGATGCGTATAGACGGAACAGTTCTGCCTGTCGATCGTTTACTGGTTTGTTTCAAAGTAAGTACGCAGAATCTAGAGATACATTATGTTTTGGTACCATTGGCTACAGATGAGGGGAAACTACTGTTCTTCGTCATCCTCATCCCCCGAGACCTCTGCGTTCTCCAAACCAGCCTTTGCCATGAGTTGGGCAAGGTCTTGTTCGTCTGTTTCGGATACCGCCTTGGGCTATGAAATGATTTTAGTACGGCGCAGACTTTCCAAACCACTACTCATACCTTCATTTTTACTACCAGATTGCCACCATCTTCCTCAACGGTGCCCTGGATGGCTTCAATCGCCCGTTCTAGCCGTTCCACAGCAGCATACTTAAAGAGTCGATCAACCATACGGCACACACCACTACACCACTACTCACCTTGTCGGTGGCATTAGTACTGAGTACGTACAATGGCGGTGCCACTAGCTTGGCTTTGATAGGGACAGCTTCGCTACTTTGTTTTTCGCCTGCTTTTAGTGCTTTTTTAATGGCATCGATGCCAAATGGAGTGTAGCAGGTAAGTTCGATATCAGCGCGGAGTTTTATTGGTTGGGGCGTCAAGCGACGTGCGATGGTGGCCATGAGAGTTGACCGAACTGCTGGCGAAATAGACATTTCCGATGATGAGAACACCGTCTCGGCCTCCCTATATGCAGTGAAATCAGGGTTTTCCTCGCTGACAAGACGAAGCTACTTACGTCAGAGCGAGCTTGAAGGCATCATACGGGTGTCCATATTTCCGCCCCAAGGGCCATGCAATTTGTTCGTACAACTTTTCAAGTTTTTCCTCTTCGTTAGCACCTCCTGGCGAACCTTCTGGTTGCTCAAGGATTTCATCTTCCTGCCCGGCCTGCCTTGCTTTCCTAACTTTTCGGCTTTCCTTTTCCCCTGCCTCTATTGCTTGTGCATCGTCTAGCTGAGCATCGGGACCGACAGTAGTTATTTTGGAGGCAACGTGCCTCAGTATGGATGCCACTGTTTTCGACTTCATATAACGCTCTTCGCATTTTACGATATCTTCCGGCGATACACGTCTCTTTGAAAGATCAATGTAACCTGGGATTGATCATGTTAATCAGGTGGACGCAAATGAGGAGCAGCGACACCTTTCTCTTTATCTACTCGCAGGACGACGACGACTTCGTTCCTACCTACTCGGATAAGTTTTTGGACAGATCTTATACGTCTACGAGAAAGCTCGGATAAGAGAATCATTCCCTCCGTATTGTCATATTCGAGCTGAGACGGGATCAGCAGATGATGCTCCGGGGCGGTTTATCTGGGGCGCACCAACTTGACATAGGCACCCATCTCGGCTATTTGACGAACCTGGACCATGACGAGCTCGTCTACCTCAGGGTACTTTTGCTCGTAGTACCGCATCTTGACCCGAGTGCTTCAGATGAGACGATAACGCAACTAAGGCACAGCCACGCATATGCCAGTGATTGTATTATGTATCTGAAACCATGGAAATTGATATGGAAATTGAAGGACATGAACATGATGGCCACAGGTTGCGTACGCATGATCCCTAACAGGCCGGCATACCCGGAACTAATCACATATCACTAGTCAGGTATCTATCTTACTCGAGGTCATCTACCCTGTCGACAAATGACTTGCGGGTTGCTACCCACTCTGGGCTTGAGCTCGACTTAGACCTGGGTCCCCTCGTATAAGAACAGCTTTTGTCTTTCCCCTTCCTCAATCACCTACTACTAGAACCAAACATGTTCAAGGCGTTTGCACTCTTCGCAGCCTTCGCTAGTCTTCTTGTCAGCGCTATGCCATACACCCCTCATCAGGTACTGTATTTGTTCAGCTATAACCGCCATGCAGCTTGCTCAATAGCAAACCTGTAGCTCGAGGCGAGACAAACTGCTGCTGCAATTAACTTTACCGTTCCTAACAACAAACGTCTCTTCACTTGCACCGGGTCATTCTTCGGAGGAGACTGCGCCTTCCAACGGATCAGCACTGGTCAATGCCAGACCCTCCCAAGTGAATTCCAGAACAGCATTCAGAGTGTCCGTCCCGATCCTGGTTTCAACTGCACCATCTTCACGTGAGTACACTACACTGTCCATCTGAATAAACGTATCATCCGACTGACAACAAAAAAAATAGCGGAAGTAGCTGCACCGGTCAAAATCTCGCCCTCTCCTTCCCCTACTACAACTACAACGCCGAGGGCATTGACTATGGCAGTCTTCCCACATCCGTCAATGCTTCAACCAAGTCCTACAAATGCGTTAGGTCGGGTCTTGCCCCGGCCGGGATCACCGGCCCAGGCACCGGTATCATTAGCGCGAGCCAGGCCTAGGTTCCGTATTCGCGCTCGTTCAATCATAGACCCTAACTATGATGATTTTGAAGTGTCACAATGATGAATTATATGGGTGTAATATCGATGGGCTCTTGTTTCGTAATAATTACTTTCAAAAATCATGATGTACCTGTGTTGTCACATAATTGTTATACTGAGATGCATTGATGGCATCCCGACCCCTCATTGGCAGGACTCAGAGAATAACTAGTGGACCGTGACGGAAACGGGTGTAAATGCAGTGAATGGTGTACGATGGCTAAAATCAACGTGAAGTCCCAATGCAAACCCCTTTATATAGTGTATCGCCGACCGGCTGGCTGGGCTGGTAGGTAACACCTGGCTACTTTGTTTTTTTTTTTAATTTTTTTATCCCAGATTCTTCACTCTTCGCAGCGCACAGCGCCTAGCCCTTAGAACTAAAACACCTCTTTGAATCCAACCCTGCACACTCCCTCGATGCCATGCTGGATAAGTACCACTGCCCCACCACTGCGCACCCCATCCCCTATCATCAATGCTCCAGCCGTGATGATACTCGAGTCACCGCTCCCTGTGGCTGTGCGCAGGGCCACCGAAAATGCGGTTGATGAAGCCG
Organism: Amanita polypyramis BW_CC; assembly: GCA_001691755.2. Taxonomy (NCBI): domain Eukaryota; kingdom Fungi; phylum Basidiomycota; class Agaricomycetes; order Agaricales; family Amanitaceae; genus Amanita; species Amanita polypyramis. Next base: position 1,742 of record JNHY02000335.1, on the reverse strand, counting down.
TCCCTCTGAAACAGCTGGTGGGGGGTACTGGTAGTGTGGCATTGGCAGAGACCACTTCCCCTGCATGTGAACCTCCACCTGGCCTGGGCCCCTTTGATGGGGACAACGATCAAGACACAGAGGACCTTGGTGAGATTCTCGGCTCCTCATTGGCTGAGGACTTCTCTTCGGCTGACTGATGGTGCCGAAGAATCCAATGGTTGCAGCTCGCACAAATCACCTGTCACCGAGGCTGTTCTACGAGCCTCACTATTTCCTTTGGCTTCCGCACCTGTTCAATTTGGATCCCCTATCCGGCTTGCAAGGCAACTCAGCGGAAGAATGACAATGGAAATCCTGTTACGCTGCGCCTCCTAGGCTGGCCCCAGGCCCTACGGCAGGTTGTTGACATCGATCTCACATTGTACATAGTAGGCTACCGGTACTACTGTGGCCAGGTCGACTGCCGAAAGACATACCAGAGCTGGTCACCAGCAATCATGGATGTGCTACCCCCAGTTGTCGCTGCCCAGTTCCCATTCCACCTGACTTACTGATCTGGAGTAACAGACCGTCTGATAGCCCTGCTGTACTCGTCATTCCAATATGGACATGGGCCAAGACCATTTGTGGAAATGATACGATCATTTCATACCCGCCGCTGTGAGCAGCTGATGCTGCGATATTATGAGCTGGTCAGGATGAGGAAGGATTCAACATTATCTGGCCTCCATCTCCGATTTGGTGCGTGGAACGACAGAGCAGGAAATCAACACATGGCTATGTTGTCATGCCGCATCTTGACGATAGACCATAGTTTCAAGGTATGTCAATCAATGTCCACACGTAAATCTGCATGTCCAACATATATTCTAGGTTCTCAAGCATCTTGGTAAATTAAATTAAATGACGAAGCTGTTTTTGGTGCGCTACACACCGTAATCAATGAATATGTTGAAGTACGCACAATGACATTGACACCAACCAAGGCACACAGTCAGTTTATGCCTGCCCTTGCAAGCATTCCACACTCTCTACGGGACTATAGACATGGCGATCTTGAACTGGTTTTTACTGATAATGTCTGTGCTGACAAGAATGAGCTTGAGCGAGTTTTCCCTTCCCTCCTGTGAGATGTTGAACCAGTCCTCCTTTCGGTGACCATGGAATGTCTTGAAGTTCCTACTGAATGGCCCACCACTATTCTCGAGTCAAGTTATCAGATTTCGACACGTCTCAATATCCTTCTACAATTGCTTGAGACACTTCCTGCTGATCAGTCCATTGACATCACAATGGGCATGGTATGGTCAGTTAACCAAGCAGAAGGGATACAAGGTTGGATTGCCTTGGTTGCAATTGCATTTTTTGCCATGTATATACTTAACTTGGGTAGGAAAATTTTAGTATGACTTGCATAACCCCATATACTGATTCTTATGATTTGGTAACTCTCAAAATTTGTCTCACAAAATGGCCTTCTCAGCCCACCAGTTCCACTCCTTGTTCTTCTCCATAGTCCATGAATTTGGAAGTTTGGTGTCCATGTTAACCAAGACATGACATAACTCTCCAATGACTGTGGCTTCTCATTGGAAGACATTCCACTCACAGGTGCAGTTAAGGTGCTTTGACTCAGCAGTGCCATTTCACAAGCAGGGCAAATACTGGACTCATTGACCTTGTGGGTGCTGTCCTTCATCATTGTCTCCCAAAGGACAAGTCTATCTGTGTCAGCACTGCTTGAGACAATGAGATTGTTA